>NJDC01005144.1:60803-76689 GCA_002245475.1 Calephelis virginiensis
CTGTATTTAGGTACAGGTAGGTACCGCGGAGTCTTGTACAAAACAGTTGCGCATGTACCTACCTATAGGTAATCTGTGATTGATGCACTTGGAGCCTCCACTCGTGAATGAAATGCCCAAATATTTAATTTCTAATAGGTACATCCAAAAACAATTTAAAGACAAATTTTCTAAACAATTTTAAATGTTAATAAATAAAAGGTAAATATGTTAAACCGGACATTGTTAACTTTTAAAAGTAAAAATGGTACACAATTATTCCTGTCTGCTCGAACATTAGGTACGTTGCATTAATACTTACTTGCTATTTTTATAAATACTTCAAATGAACGCACAGTTTTTTGTAAGTTATATTAATTTGTTTTGTTTTTAATTTAAAACAAAAAATCAAATATGTATATACCTAGGTATTCATAACAACTGTATTCCAGCACAGTCTTGCACTTCAATAAGTAGGTAGGTAACCCTTTGTGTCCCGAACTGTACCTTTACTATTGAGTTTGATGCAAGTAAGTGTTTACTTGCATCCTTATCATTAATTTCTTTCGCCGGAACTTCTCAGTGTGTGGCGGCGGTCCGATCCGGTGGTGGTTAAAAAAAATGACGACGCGCACAAATACCACATGTATGGTTCAAGTGAATAAAGATTTTTCTGATTCTGATTCTGATATTTTAGTGTAACTAATACCACATTAAAATATAAATCACGGGTCATTCAACATAAAGCCAGTTTAAAATAATTCCAAAAACCAAAGCAACGTTACGAGTGCATTAAAATTTAATGAGCTTGGAGACGCTCATACTTTGCAAATTAATATTTTTTTTTATTTTATTTCATTTCAAAATAATTTTTAAAATAAAACAAACAATATCATTTTAAACACGACGAAAGAAGAATAAATCGAAAATAACAATTACATTATAATTTGAGCAAAAAAATTTGTTTCACGTGTAGCCTGTAGGTAAGGTTGTCGTTGGATAGGTAGGTACGAGTCCAGTGTTATTTATGGCAACAAAAAATATTGTCGCGTGAAGGAATCTTCGTTGTACTTAATAGAATTTAGTTGCCACCCAGAAGTATAGGTAGGTATATTCACTTTATGATTATAAATTTTCAATTTAAAAATAATTAACTTATTAAACCTTTATATAAATGACATACAGACTACACAAATATATTAGATACACTATTAAAAAAAGTTGAAATGATATGCCGAATACAAACGCATAAGTCAAAAGTAAATACACAACATTATGTAAAAAAACTTTAATAACTAGATACCTACCTACCTCTGCTTTTTTGATATACCTAACTTGTGAATGGGAACTATAAAAAGCTTCTTAAAACAATATGTTTAAAATAGGTACATATAACCAGACCAGTTACATTATATATTATAATAACCAAAATA
The DNA here is from genome assembly GCA_002245475.1 of Calephelis virginiensis. Lineage (NCBI taxonomy): Eukaryota > Metazoa > Arthropoda > Insecta > Lepidoptera > Riodinidae > Calephelis > Calephelis virginiensis. Next base: position 62,216 of record NJDC01005144.1, read on the forward strand.
GTGTATAAATGTAACAATATGCCTTCATAAAAAATACATATGTAGGTACCTACCTACTGTTTCAAGAAAATCGAATGGAAAAGACGGGAGCACATTCTTGTGAAGCATACCTACATTTTACATGTTTGACAATGTTAACATGGGACTTGGGAGTTCGGCAGTAACGATATGTACCTTACGATATCTCGTTGTCTATTCATTTACAATATTCATAGTAGAGAGCTACTTTCAGATACGGCGACACGTAGGTACCTACCTACTTTGAATTAAATTGTAACACAAGTAGGTAGGTATTAAGTATTATCGAAATAATACATTACGTAATATATAACATGTGTAATAGCAAAAGCTATGGTTTGTAAACGACGACAGGGTTGCGACGCATGGCACAATTAAATTGTAATTAGGTATAACAAAAATAATTTTAGCAATTTTACACTAGGTAGGTGTATCTATAGTTACGCAAACTTTTAAAACACTAAAAAAATTGATGAAAGAATCAATATTGACAAAGTATAAATGCAGGAGTTCCAATACATATACCTACCCCTTTTTTTGTATTCTCTGACTCTTGACAGATAGTCAGAGGTAGGTATAACCTGGGTACCCACGACGCGACGGCCGATGAGATAGGTGACAAGCCTTTAATTGCCAACCGGGCATATTGTAGGTAGGTATATTCGCCCGGGCAACGTTGTTTTTATATTTGATACATACTCCTATATCAAAAACTTCACTTTTTTGTTGCCTGACCTAAGGATCGAAACCGGGATCTCATCAAGTCCAAAACCAGACCGCTAGATGATAGAGGAATTTTTTTTGTATTTATTAAAAGTAAGGAATCGCAAAATAATAAGATAGAACAGTTAAGGGTCGTACCTGTAATATGACCAACTGGAAAGTGTGACTGGAAAAGTGGGCCAAACGACGGTACAACAGACGGAGGAGCCGGCCAACTTAAACTGTGATAAGCTGCCGCAGCAGCCGCTAATGCAGTGAAAGGTGTCGGCCTTATGGGTCCTAATCTCTCTTTTTCAACAGGTGTTGGTGTTCTTTCATCATCATCGCTATGAACAATATGTAAATCTTCAACATCAACTATAGAATCTTCTTGATTAACGGAATCTTCATATTCGTCGTCCGAAGACGTTATCGCCGCGGAAACGTTTCTCATATTTAACGGCGTATGTGATGATGGCCTGGGAGATACAGATTTCCCACCGGGTAGTTCTGGCTGAGCGCCCGGGGACTGTCTCAAAGGAGATTCAGGGATCGTTCTGTGATGCCTGATCATCTCGGCCGTCTCGTCAACTTTATTGCCTTTGTCGGCCAGGATGGACGCAACGCTAAAACTTATTCGTGACGGTTTCGGAGGTTCGGTCGCCTCCGCCGGGCTGCTCGGATATCTGGAAACACTCTGTATCGCCATATTCACTTCTTGCTCTTCGTATATTTGTTTCTTTAACATTGAACGCCTGTTAGTTCCATTTAGCACTGTTTCACTGCGCGATCGTGGGATCATGTACGCATGCGGCCGCGGTCGGAGGTTGACTGGCGGCCGCAGTGGTCCGGAGACCTTCGCCGCCGTGGGGGGCGGGACAGTCGGCAGCGCCGCCCCGCCCTGGATCCGTCCCGCTCAGCCAATCGACCGTACGCCTCCGAATCAATCCTAGCGGGGGTAAGGGGGAGCGATTTAGCACGCTCTTATCTCGTTAGTCTCCTTTGTGATACTCGATTTTTTGTAGGAATCAAAACATAATTACCTTTTGTAGGGGTTCGCGTTTTGATCGCGCACTTTATGTCCGCCACCAGAGGTATAAAGTATAAAAATATAATGAGCAGTCTGAATGGCGCTTGTTAAATCCTTTAGAGAGATGGCCCGGCGTGTTCCCTTTGTGAGATTAGTGCCAGGGGCAACGTTTTGCTGAATTTCGGCGCTCGCTGTTTACGGATCCGTTTCAAATTAGTGCCATGATTTACTGCCACTGTATGACGTTTAGCGTTGTGATTTATATGTTTTACAATCAATTAACTAAATAATAGAGTTTCGTCTCTACTTCACTATGGAAGGAGCCTACTGCCTACGTCTGATGTGTCGCTTCACTTGTACGTTGACATAAACTTAACAACTAGCTATATGCTGCCTGCGGCTTTGCTCACAATGTTTAAAATCTTACAAATTTAACATATACATATACCTATATGTTAAACCTATACCTATATGTTGTATTAAATATATACTAACGGCCGCCCTCAGAGGCATCAGGTGACAGTCAATCAGGGAGCATGTCGACATTTTCTACACAAAATTCTGGCATAATAATATCAAAGGAATAGGTATGCTTAAATACTTACAACTCAATATGTACATCTTTGAGTGCGGCCGTTATTCTCAAATCTAGCGTACCTACCTACCTACCTAAGTACCTAGATTCCTGACTTACTAGGTATCAAAGTATTTAAATTTACTTCTGCCCACCCCTTCGGGGATATGGCGTGAAGATACTACAGCAAAAAGTATGACAGAACAAGCTGTCCAACTTTTAAAAAGGTTTAAGGGAATTCATAATTTATCTGCCCACTATATTTAATAATATAGTGGGCACTTCTAATTAATTATAGGTACTAATAATGTGTCATATAGGTACCTAAGTACTCTTAATGTAAAAATAGTCAATAGGTCATGTCAGTTAAAAAAAATCTTAGGTAGGTAACCTAATTAAAAAAATTAAAAAAATGAAAATGAAACGATTATATAACTATACAAATAAAAATACTGCCGAACAATGGTAAGTAAGTATCTGGAAGGACAAAAATTTCAAAGATTTGGAAAAATAATGTAATAGTTTATAAAAAAAATAAACAACTTTAACTGTTACATAATTTGTAACTGAACAAAATTGCTTTCAAGTGCAATAACCGAATTCGCATTATTTACTGAGTGAGAAGGCGAAAACATTCGAAAAATACCAAAGAAGTGTTTAATTTTTATAAACAAATGCAGAATACATCAGATGAACAATAGATACAAAATTGTCAATGACTTATCTGAAAGACAATTTCATTACCAACAAAACTGACCTGAATGTTTACTGTCGTATCTTTAATTGTTTCAAAGTTATTTTAGGTTTTAACTGAACAAATGGATCAGCAGCTACAACTTTTGTAGTACGTATATTTTCAAGCGTAAATAAAAAATCGAAATATTTTTTTTATTTTAGGGCACAGGGTCGTTTTTTGTAATTTTTATAACTTTCGGAAAAAAAATAAAAAAAATTGACACTTAGTTAATAACAAATAGTTACCATAGTAAACAATGTAATTGTTGATTAAAAAAACTTACTTTAAAACTAAATAAAAAAAACTTTACTTTTTAGAGAACTGTCAATTATGATATTTAAAGAAAAAAAATCTTAAGCAATAGTTATATGAAAATAACGTCTATAAACAATAAAAAAATTGTTATTAAGATTTTTTTTAAAATCATAATAAACAGTTTTAAAAAAAATATTGAAATAGTCCATTTGTTTATAAAAAAAATTAAACAAATGGAGCTATTTTTTTTAATTATTACATGTCTTTCAATGACATAAAAACAGTAAAATAGTAATAAATGAAAAAAATAATTTTGTACAACATTACGGTGACTTTTCTTTTTTTTGTTAACTTAAAAAAATAATTATAAACAAAGTATTCAATTGATTTGAACTTTTATCATCCTATCTTCTTTTGTGTGTATATAAGAAGAGCTCTACGAAGCGAAAAAAAAATATAGCAATTATTTATATGTTTTTTTTTAGTTTGCAATGACAAGGGAAGTCCCGGAAAATTTTGTTAATTAACAATCGTCTAGTTTATTAGAAAATTAACTTTAAGAAAAAAATCCAACGTCAGTCAGTTCTTTGAAGTGTAGGTAATACTTTAGATTTTCAAATCTAGTTCAAATACCATAATTTTTTTTTATTGTAACCTACTGACCGGTGACGCCATGCGCGGAACCTAAAAACGGCATGCGGACGGCAATTTTCAACGTTCAATTAAAATTATTTATAATAAAAATACAGTTTTGGGAGTCGGAATTATTTTAGCAAATTTCCTCCTTTTTAAGGATTTTTTTTTCCAAAATCCAAAAAATATTAGATTACGAATTATAAGCAAAAAACCAAACACTATTTTTTACAGTCTTTAATTGTACCTATATAACTTTTGGAATTTTGAATGTGCTAATTCACTTTTCTAGCACAATTATCTCAACATGATTCCGGATCGAATGAGCCATTGCACATAATTTTAGCACCATTAACACCATAACACCATGTTCAGCCTATCAGTGATGACATAAATTATTATTCTTAAAAATACTTGTTAAATGTTTGTGTTTATTAGTAAAATGTGTCAAAGTGAAATTGTAGAAAAAAAGTTACTATACCGTTGCTGAATATCTGTCGGATAAAAGTGCTTGGAATTAATTGCTCCTCATACCAATCTCTTACTTGTAATGATATGTAATTTGTATAGAATAAGGAAAAAAAAGACAGCCCGCTAAGTTTCTTGCCGGATCTTCTCAGTGTGTGGCCGCGTTCCGATCCGGTGGTAGTTTTAGTTTTATTATATATACTCTTCACAAATATAGACTCGTCACAAGTGCCTCTTGTAAGGTGAATGTGAATAAAAATATATTCTATTCTATTCTAATAGATCTATATTCCAATCTCCACATAAAATGATTTTCTTTATTGAATTTTTCGTAATCTTTTCCAGTAATAATTCTAAATTATTAAGAAAAATATCAGCATTAGAACTAGGTGTACGATATATACATAATACTATTAAATTATAGGTAAGTATTTCAACTGCATAAGATTCAAATAAGTAAGGTACATGTATTTGTAAGTCAAGGCTTTTAAAGTGAAGATCTTTACTGACTAGTATAAAGGTGCCACCTCGACTCTGGTTACTACGAGAGAAATAAGAAGCCATATAATATATTATGTCATTTTTAAAATTTTGTTCACAACCTTCTTTTAAAAACGTTTCAGAAAGACAGATAACATCTAGTTTTGCTAAAGAATCTGTAAGTCGCTTATTTCATGCACCAGCAATATTTTGGCAAAGCAAATTAAATTTGTTCTCGAAAAAAACTGTTTATTATTAATTTTGCTTTCAAAATTATTACTTATCGTAGGCTTAAAATAAAATGGTATAGTACCTTTTTGTGCCTAGTGACATATTCTAGTGTCTGTTTATTATATTTTGAAATAGTTTCCTTTTTTAGACTAAAGTAATAAGGTATAGTCCCTTTTTAAATAGCGTTAGATGCTTGATTTTTATTAGTTGTCATTATTCTATTAGACACTAATTTCTCCAAGTTTTATTTGTAATCTGTTAATGACATTTTGGATGATCTAATGTTATACTTAAATTATGTTTATAATTAAGTTTTCCATTTATACCTACTGCTTAAAAAGAACAAATACTTATATTTGTAATCCTGAGAGTCTATTTCTGTTGTCAATTTATTATACAAACACTCAATGTAAATTCTGTGTGTAATATTTTTTTATTGCATTAAGTAACTATGTATATCAACGAAAGTACAGTTACTAGGTATAATGTTTTGTGATTATTTTTTAACTTATAATTTAAAAGCCCTACATTTAAATATTTATTAGTCTTAACTTTTGATAAATACACTTGTTTACACTTATTCAGATTAACTAAGATTATGCTTAAATTAGTGAAAACTGAATAGGGGTCACAATCATCAGTGCCCACTGCTATAATGGCATAATCCTTGTTACACAAACTACAAAAGTCATTAAAATTATGCACAATTTCTGATGAATTTGCATTGGACTTTACCATTGATACAACAGAGTATTTTTCTCCTTTTCATTTCATTTTTTCATTTTCATTTTTTTACACTCGGAGAGCAATGATAACGCCCCTTATAATTGTAATTATTTTGGATTTGATAAATATCTGTCAATTTATCCCAAATACTTAGGTATTTTGAAGCCAGTTTTTTGCCTTGTTTTCAGCAAAATAAATAAAAATGTCTAAAATATTCTTAGACATAGATCCCAAATTTATGCTCTTACTTATAGGTAGGTATATATGTTATGAATATATGAATGATAGGTAAGAATTATAGGTATGAATGTTTTATTAAGTAAAGTATTTAAATCTATGAAACTTGTTATAATTTTCCTACTTTTAAACTGTGAAAAACGCAAGAGTCCACCATACCTAACTAGTTATAGAAATTGTGTTAGCTCCACGTCAGCTGCTTTTACCATTTTTTTGTAGGATTAAAACAACAGGTTGGTAGTAATAACAACAGCAACAACAACTTCTTGTGAACCTTAATCATTTAACTTTAAAATACGTCATCATAAAGTTACCAATAACCTACCTACTACTGTTCATTAAGTTACATACCAAATTTAATACTATCACGACATAGTCGCGACGTCGCACTGTGATTGGCCTAGAAGAAGCTAGGTGGACAAAAGTCACTGTCTAATTTCCAGGAATTGATTATTAGAGATCGTTAAGTACAACCCCATTATACCATTTCCAAGAATTGTTTGAGCCATAATCCCGTTATGACTCACTAATGAAGGGTGGAAGGGTAAGCGATAAGGAATCATACTTATTTTGTAATCGTTACTTGCTATTTTTCTACACATTGGACACCATCTCATGAGTTACTCAGTGAAGACACCAGTTTTTTGTGCTATGGATACTGTGACTGAAGGTAAGAACATTACTTTTACATATTATGAATATTAGTCTTAAGTAGCTACTTAACAACTAGTCAAATTTTACCGTCTAATATAAAGTCTTGAAAAAACCGTTTTTTTTTTCATCTTTCCTAATGTTTGAGAGACTGCGTCTTTTTGTCTCCAGGCTAGGCAGGCTAAGGTGTCTGTTAACTCTCCAGTCGTCTCCACTTCAACTGAGTCTACAAAACGAACGGGAAGACCTCAAAAGAGCTTTGAGGAGTTATTGTACAAAACCAAGAAACGACGTGTGGACAGCATCGTTTCCGAGTGGAGTGCGGAAGAGTTGGCGACTGCTGCAGTAGTAGCCAGTAGATCGGAAGGCAAGAGGAACGTTGCTCAAGCTATAAAACGCGCGAGTGATGTACGACTAGTACTGAGCAAAACTTCTCCTGTCTTAATGGGACACTCCTCACCACTCTTGAAGCTTGTGCCTATTATATGGACTCTAAGTGTATGAGTCACATGTACAAAGCTACGATGAGTTGGGAAATGAAGGCGGGATATCAAATGTTGCCATCGTATCACAGTCTACGTAAGTGTTTGCTATCCCATTATCCTCCTACGGAGCACATTTCTGTAATTGAAAATTAATAATCCCGATGTTAGTTTTAAGCTCCCCGTGTTGGTCCGTGCTCCTTTGCAGAATAGACCATCTGCCTTCTTGCCAGGCAGCTCGTAAAAGGCGAGCATAGTCTTATCGTCACCAACACCGTGACATCTGACTAGGTGGTAGAGTTTCGGAGCGGCTCACCCGGATTGGTACCACCGCCTTACCTAATCCTGCCGCCATAACGTCATGATGTGTTCCGGTTTGGAGGGTAAGGTAGCCGGTAAACTTACTTTTTCTCGAGGCCTAGCATCCCAGCCTCAGGTTGGCAACTCAACATTACCACCTTTGGTGCGTGAATTTCTTCCCATCAGGAAGTCCGTCTGCTTGCTTGTATAATAGAAAGAGAACGGTATAAGTATAACAGAGAATTTAAAACAATAAGTATTTGAAATACTTTATTCAGGTACTTTCATTTAAAAACTCACAAGAATTAATTAAAATATTTAGTAAACCGTACTTTTGTGTATGTACCTAGATCAGGCGCTAATAAATGTTTTGCGTTCTAATTCTTGAACACAAAATATTAATTGATATCGACTGATTGATTGAATACCGCGTCGTCACGATCTTGTCAAGACATTGTCACTAACACCGTCACCTTGATGACACAGTCACGGCAACGTTACGTTCCTATCACGACATCGTCACCAACAACGTGTCTAAAATTTTCACGGACATCATCATCAACACCACTGCCCATACGAAACAGTAACGAATCGTCACAAATACGGTCAGCCTTATGTCGCAGTCATGACTTAGTCATGAAACTATCACGATATAGTCGCGGTATTGTCTTCACCATCAACGTCATGATGTTATTACGACATCAACACGACACTGTCACGAAAACAATATTAACAACACCATCATCGTTAATACGTAGGTATTAACCAGCGCCATTTCCATCATGTCACTGTCACGACATCATCACGATACCGTCACGACATACAATACAGTACAAATATTCTTTATTATACACCATCAACAAGAAATATACATCAGAACTTAAAATTAAAGTTAGAGTACAGGCGGTCTTATCACAAAAATGCGATTTCTTACAGACAACCAACAATATAGAACAATATGTATGTGCTGAGTAGTTGAATATTTAGTTGTGGTATAGTTATTAATATGCAAGATGAACAGCAGTTAATATAAAATAAGTTTAGAATTTACATGGACTCTGCAAGATAGTACTCTTTTAATTTATTTTTAAACGACAGTATATTTTCAGCACTACGAATTGATATCGGTATTGAGTTCCATAACCTAGCCGATGATATCGTAAACGATTTGCTGTAAAAAGAAGCCGAATGTAATGGGATCTCCAGCTGTAAAGTGTTATTTTATTTTAAGCTTAGTTTGTGCGTGTCACTGCGAAAATTAAAGCGTTCTTTTAGATAATACGGAGCATTTTGGCGAAAGACAATGCAATATAGAAGAGATAACATGTGTACATTGCGTCTTAAGCGAATTGGTAACCAGTTCAGCTTTTTACGGAAGTGAGAAAAATGGTCATATTTACGAAGCCCAAAAGCATATCGAATGCCAAGATTTTGAAGACGCTCCAGCTTATTCAATTGGTTTTTAGAGAAATCTGAAGAAACTGAGTCAGCATAATTAAGGATAAGAAGCAGGAACAAGCGAAATTTTAGTGGATATGGGCAGAAAATCGCTTAATCTTCTAATTGATCCAGTAGCTGACAATACTTTTCGGCTTACATACTCTACTTGAGATGACCAATTGAAATGCTTGTCCATTAATATTCCTAAATTCTTGACCGCCTCGTTGGTCGAGTGGCTAGCATACTCGCCTAACTGCATCGACGAACCGCGCGGCTTGGGTTCGATTCCTGACGGGGGCAGGCATTTGTGTGATGAACATTTAGATGTCTGCATTTCCGGGTCTGGGTGTTTATTAAATGTATTCTGGTATCTATTTAAGTATTTCTATGTTATAGTATCGTTGACTAACACTCATAACACAAGCATATAATTTGCTTACTTTGGGGTTAGATTCAATTTATGTAACTTATCCAGGGATATTTATTTATTTATTATTTATTTATTTATTTAGTGTCCCACAGAGATATTTTAACGCCTTCAAACTTAATTTGAGGTAATGTAGCATAACTTAATTTAGCTAACCATCTTGAACTTCCAATGATAATTGCTTGAGTTGTATGTGGATTAATTGTCAACCTATACGCCTTCAGATATACCGACTAAATCATTATTGATGGTTTCTATTGCATAGGAAATATCACTCAAAGATGAATGTATATAAATCTGAAGGTCATCTGCATAAAGATGGTAACGTGAAGATATATTACAAGATGTAATATTGATAAATAATGAAAATAATAAGGGAGATAGCACACCACCTTGCGGAACACTGGCAGTGACTACAGCCCACTCAGAAAACTGGTCATGCAGCTGTATACGTTGCCACCGTTCGCTGAAGTAAGTTTAAAACCAATTTATTAGAGCATATGAAAAGTTAAGACAACGAAGTATGCCCAGCAAAATATCCCGATAAATAGTATTAAAAACGTTGCTGAAATGTAGTAATGTCAGAATTGTCAGTTGCTGCGTATCCATGGCGGATCTAATATCATCCGCTATCTTAATTAAAGCAGTTGTCGTGCTGTGGTGGAACGAGATTAAAACACATTTAATATTTGTTTATTTTAAAGAAATATATGCAATTGCTTATGAATGAGACATTCGAGTGAGAGAATCGAGGGAGAAAAGTAGGGCTATTGTTCTCAGGCAGTGGAATGATATGAGCATTTTTCTAAACTGCAGGAAATATGGAACTTGATAATGAACTATTAAATAAGGCCTTTATTACCGACAGTATGTCTTCAAGTATAGGGAGGATCATTTTCCAACTAATGCCGTCACAACCAACGGCATCAGATTCGATTTCCAGGATACTCGCCTTAACCTCGAGGTCAGTGACATGTTTAAAAATAAAAGTTGGGTAGTTCGGCGCAGGTAATCTTGAAAGATAGTCCATGTTTTAGATTTAATTGCAGCTAAAAATCTAAAGCTCTCAGATCGTCACCCAGTGATGCAGAATCATTGCTAAAGCAATATGTTGATGAGTGTAAAAATATTTTTGAATTTTCGTTTGTTGATGCATCAGATATAATAAAAGTCTTTAAGTCATTAAAAATTAAAAATACGTTAGACTTATGAGGATTATTCTCTTAAAATTATTGCTTCAGCAATAAATGTTATTGTTCCATATTTAGCTGTAATATTTAACTGTTGTGTTTCCAATGGAGTATTCCCTGATCTAATGAAACTTAGTAAAGTAATACCTATATTTAAATCTGAAAGTTCTTCTGATCCCTCCAACTACCGACCTATCTCCATTCTGCCTACCTTGAGTAAAATATTTAAAACAGTTATATTGAATCAAATGTTACTACATTTTAACAAATTAGGATTATTTCATAATAAACAGTTTGGATTTACAAGGGGTAGATCAACAGTCGATGCTGGTGTGGAATTATTGAAGTAAATTTATGAGTGTTGGGAGGATTCTCAGGATGCAATCGGGGTATTTTGTGATTTGTCCAAAGCATTTGATTGCGTAAGCCACGATACGTTGATCAGGAAACTGCGCCATTATGGAATTAGAAATAAGGCACTCGATCTTCTGATTTCATATTTGAATGGAAGAATTCAGAAGATTGATATTAATGGTAAAAAATCGACTGGTGCTGCTGTTACGATGGGTGTCCCCCAGGGCTCTATTCTTGGTCCATTTTTTTCCTTGTATATATTAATGACTTACCTTACTATGTAAGAGACAAACACGAAATTGTATTGTTCGCGGATGACACTTCACTTATATTTAACGTGAAAAGACAACTGGGTAAGTATGACGAAACGAACAATGCGATTTCAAAAGTTGTACACTGGTTCAACGTAAATAATCGTTTTTTAATAAAAAAAAAGTAATTGTATTAAATTTTCAATGCCAAATGTGAGGTAAGTAGATACCAACGTACAACTTAATGGGAACAAGTTGGATCTTATAGTTTCTACTACGTTTTTTGGAACAATTGATAAGAAATTGCAATGGGGCCCATAAATTTAAAAACTTGCATTTTAGATTAAGCTCAGCAGCGTATTCTGTTAAGAAAATGAGACAATTAACTGATGTTGAAACCGCTAGGATGGTTTATTTTATTTATTTTCACAGCATCATGTCGTATGGAATTCTTCTCTGGGGGAGTTCTGCCGAAGTCAATACTATATTTATTTTACAAAAGAGAGCCATAAGGGCAATTTATAACCTAGACCCAAGAGTTTCCCTGAGAGAAAATTTTAAAGAAATCAAGATTCTAACTGTAGCATCCCAGTATATCTTTGAAAATTTAATGTATGTTCACAGAAATTCAAGTTCATTTAAAAAAAATGTGATATACACTGTGTCAATACAAGGAATAAAAATAATCTTGCTGTGCATGTGTCTCGTCTTCACAGAGTAAGCTATTCTTTCATGGGCCTATGTTTACAGTTTTACAATATACTTCCCAATTATGTGAAAGAACTTCCAATTAATAAATTTAAGAAATGTGTGAAATATAAATTAAATCAAAAGGGTTATTATAACATTGCTGAATATTTAGCAGATAAGACTGCTTGGGACTGCTCCTCATGCCAATCTCTTATAATATATAATGTATCATTAGGTACATAAATTATTGTAAATATATTCTAAACTAAGAAAAAAAAAAGACAAGCCCGCTGAGTTTCTTGCCGGATCTTCTCAGTGTGCAGCCGCGTTCCGATCCGGTGGTAGATTTATTATTATATAGACTCGTCACAAGTACCTCTTGTAGGTTATGTGAAATAAAGATGATTTATTATTATTATTATAATTTGATCAACTACAGAAATTGATGAAGAGAAATATTTATTTAATTGATTCGAATCCGGAATGTTAGGTGGAGATTTATTTATTTTACCAATCCCTATAGTTTTAAGAAACCTCCATAACCTACTAGGGCCTTTTTGGTCAAAAACTGAGGTACGTATATGACGGCGTAATTAATACCGTCATCGTTATCACTGTGACAATTACCTAATATCGTTTTATGTCATTAAAGCCCGGAGAAGTTGTAAAAACCGCGAGGCTATCAACACATTAGTCATTCCAAAAAAAAATCATTTTCATTGCCTTGTCAAAGTAACTGTTATGTTTGCTAAGTGAATTCAGCACAACGTATTTATTTTATGTCTGTTACTCTAAGATCTATGTCTACTATCTATTATAAAAATAACAAAAAAACAGATAGATTTGAAATGCATAAATCAGACCCTTTCATTTGATATATCTACTTATCACATTTATTTTATTTTATGATATTGGAAGGCAAACAAGCAGACGGATTTCATGATGGTAAGGAATTCACACCGCCTAAAGTCACCAAAGGTGGTAATGGTGCATTGCCAACCTAAGGGCAGGATGTTAGGCCTCGAGCAAAAGTAAGTTTACCGGATACCTTATCCTCCGCACTGGAACACGTTTACGGTAAGTACTGACTTTATGGCGGCAGGAATAGGTAAGGCGGTGATACCAATTCGGACGAGTCCGCTACGAAACTCCATCAACTACTCAGATGTCACGGTGTTAGTAAAGGTAACGGTGTTAGAAAGGCAGATGGTCTATTCTGCAAAGGAGCCCGGATCAACACGGGGAGCTGGTTGCAATCACCTGGCTGGTTGCATTAAATATTTACTCAAAACTATTTTTTTCACCCTAACCCTCCACCCGATTAACCTTCACCACACAAGCAATAAGCTTAAAAAAGTTGTGTGTTTGTTTATTTGGCGCATCGCGCCAGTGCAAAGAACATTAAGAAACCAAATTAACGACATCAAAACTTTCAATAACCCGACAAGTATAAATAGGTTTAGGTAATCAAACATATCGCTTTTCGTATTTAACCAAAATGAATAACTTCCTATCACTTCACACTTGGTTTGTTACCCAAAAATACGCAGAGGGTCGTCCGTAATCTTGGCAATGTGTATAGGGGTACCTTCATATCGGAGCGTGTAAGTGTGGGGTGACATTGACTACCCCGAATGTTAGTCTCTCTTTCGTACGAACAAAATTGTACATGTTGTATCTCTTTAATTCAATAATAGTTGGTTCTTAATAGGTATTTAGTATTCAGTTGAGAAGGCAATAAAGTGGGAAGCAAAGAAAAATTGTTTATTGTGATCTATGTGTTGAACTTTGGGATGAATTGTCTGAATATTTAATAATAAACTTTTTTAATAATGTCGACATGCACAAGTACCACTGGTATAGACCATAATCTACGTGAATATAGTACCTAATCTGAATCTATCGACTTATTTTTTACATCAATATCGGATGCTATTTTACTCATTTTGTGGCTTAATTATATGTGAAACAAATGAGGTTGAGGTACGAGTAGCTTTGCTTGTTTTACTCAATACTTTTGAAATTCCTAATTACAATATTGTATCCCGTTAAGGATATATTTTTGGTATTCTCATAATTTTTGTCTGCCGGTCTGTAACGTGGCTGCGATTCACATTGAATTTACTACAATTGTAATGAAAGTTGGATGGTACCTACCTTTTATTCTGAGGAAGTTCTTCCCGTGGTGGTCCGGGCTCCTTTACAGAATAGACCATCTGCCATCCTGCCAAGCAGTTCGTAAAAGGCTAACAAACATGGGCTTACCGTCATTAGTCCCCTCCTGGACCTCCGTTGTGAGTAGACGTGTCCCCGAACTTGTGCCAAACTAATTTAATGAAATAATCACCGTATTTTTGAGAGATTTAATTCGTATAAAATATTCGGAGTTCATAAGTGTTAAGAAGACAAGCGGACGAAAAACGATCAGGGCGATATCTCCGTCTCAACTCTCAACGTGGTACGTAAATACTCATTCAATTAATTGTGTGTCTCAGACGCAAGTAACAACAAAAACAGGTGCATGCCCCGCCCACTGGTTGAACCGCCGTTGGCTCACCTGTAGTACCGTGCATCTATGAGCTCCTAGTACGTGTCTTGG
>NJDC01005144.1:77603-112506 GCA_002245475.1 Calephelis virginiensis
ATATGTGAAACAAATGAGGTTGAGGTACGAGTAGCTTTGCTTGTTTTACTCAATACTTTTGAAATTCCTAATTACAATATTGTGTCCCATTAAGGATATATTTTTGGTATTCTCATAATTTTTGTCTGCCGGTCTGTAACGTGGCTGCGATTCACATTGAATTTACTAAACCAATTGTAATGAAAGTTGGATGGTACCTACCTTTTATTCTGAGGAAGTTCTCCCCGTGGTGGTCCGGGCTCCTTTACAGAATAGACCACCTGCCATCCTGCCAAGCAGTTCGAAAAAGGCTAACAAACATGGGCTTACCGTCATTAGCACCGTGGCATCCTACTAGGTGGTAGAGTTTCACAGCAACTCGCTCGGATTTGTACCACCGTGGTGTTGCGGTGCACCGCCTTACCTATTCCGGACTTGGTGTCCGTCAGGGCTTTTTTTGGTTGTTTCGGTTGGCTGTATCGGTTCAAAGGGTAAGGTAGCAACACTAAGCATTGAGTAACCGATCACTTGTAACTAGATATATAAAAAAAACATTTGGAGCTACGGGTCATCTTACATACCTGTACGTAGTACATAATATCTTCACGTCAAGTGTCGCCCAGCAGCGTAGGCAGAAAGTGTCAAGTGTTTGCCGGGTTGGCTAGTTTTAAATAAGAATTTCAATAATATTACCTACTTTTTTTGTAACTTCTCTACTAAACATAAACTTTGAAGTCACCTCTGTGATCTAGCGGTCCGGTCCCGGATGTGATCCTGTGTCGGGCAAAAAATAATTGAAAATAAGTACATAATATTTCCAATTTTCTAATAACATTAGCCGGGAGTGGATATGTGACCTTGCCAACCTATCACTCTTAGTGTCTTAGGCTAGTCGTGGATGCCAAGGTTGTGCCTCTGCTTACGTCTTCGGGGATTTGGACTTGAATATGATTTAAATGAGGTACAAAGCTAAGTAGCTAAATAAATTTTAATATTACTCATTTTGTTAAGTACCTAGTAGTATTGTAGGTACCTACTACTAATAACATAAATAGATTTTAAGCATTTAAACTACGGTTTAATAATACATTTTTTGAAACTGACAGGAGACAAAACACGCACACGTGTTCCTCGGAATGTCGTTTACCCACGAATGATTCGGTATCTCTGTTCGAAGTCCAAATATAGTACTTAAACGGTCAAAGAAACATCCCAGGAATTTGGCCTTATGATTTACGCAGCCTTTGCCTGTTTGAAAAAAAAGTCATTCATAACCTTAGACCATTTTTCATTTTTACTTTAATATTCAAAAGCTTGACAGTTTCGATAATCTTTTTGCTTTTTTAGAGAAACTTTTGTAAACAGTTTAAATGTACAGCAATAAAAATTTGTCTCATTACAACGAACCGTACTTCCAGTAGGTAATCTAAACTGGTTTGTGGTGCGGAGGTACCTATGTACATAAGACGATTTTTTAAAGGATTGTGGAATACGAAGTCAGATACACATTGCGTATACACAACAAAAAATGTACGGTACGTTGCTAATCTCAAGCTGGATCGAATTTTTAAATTAGCCGGCTAGTTCCTTCCTCTTCGGAACACAAAAATGTCGCGTCGACAAGAACAGTGGAGGTGTGGAATTATTAATTTAAAAAAACTTATTTTATGTACAGTTTGATTAAACACTTAAAACGGATAAATTACTTGATTATAAATTTGCCCTGTGGTATTTAATACCTTACGATTTCTTCTCATTGCTTTTAGACTTAGTTAGTTATACTCACATTGAAAGATAGTTTCTATACTTCTTATCGTCGGTGCTTGGTGGAATTCCATTCTTGATACAATTTATTTAGAAACACTTGTGCTTTCCACGATATATTTTATTATTTTTTATTTTTATGGTTTAGCCAACCAGTTTCGCTATACAAGCATAATCAGGGCTATATAACAACTCCGTTGTTTTATACCGAGTTGTTACATAGCCGAGATGATGCTTGTATAGCGGAACCGGTTGGCTAAACCATAAAAATAAAAAATAATAAAATATATCGTGGAAAGTACATGTGTTTCTAAATAAATTGTATCATATTGAAATATATTTACAAAACCCTTAATTAAGGACTTCAATGTCAAAACCCTCTTCAAAATACCAAACTGCACCTGCGGACGATTAACACCAATGTCAAAATAATATTCTTGACAAAAATATTTTCTTTCAGTCAAAACTTTAATAGGCAATAAACTGTCATTAAAGTCTTTATCTTTTACACAATAAGATTCAAATTGGAAGAGAATTTTCAATTTTTGATTTACTAATTGCTAAGGAAGTTAACATTTAAACAGCAACATCTCTAATATACATATCACTAGTGATAGCAGTCTGCGCTTACTGAACATCGATAAACTTGTATGTTTCGTAATTAATTGCAAGCACTGATATTTTGATGGTAATCAAAATGAAACTATTAACTTTTCTATCATTTTCACTAAGTTTTAAGTGTGTACCTGTTTCGTATTATGTATTAAAAAATGAGATTAATATTCCAATGGCATTTGTTTCACTCGTGTTATAATATTGCTCTTCGCTGCATATAATGTTATTAACCGCATCGTTGACCGAGGGGTTGGCGTAAACGATTAACGCTACTAAATATCCATTAGCCTCGGTTTGGGTTCCCGACAGAGTCCAGACTGAGTTTGGATATTTATTAAAATTATCTATTTAGGTGCTTTCGTAACAAAACGCACATATGTAAATAATATGTGATAGAAATATTCATGTCATTTGTCTATAGATAAATTTATTAATTTATCACAATTGTAACTTGAATTTATGCGATTTCTCACTTCTGTATGACTGTGGATACAATAGTTTAAACTGTATGCGCATGCAGGTGGGCATATAGTTAAAAGTTTTTGCTTTGCAAGTTTCCAAATGTACTTGTCAAAATAAAGGAGGTCCTTTAACATACCAGATTTATACAAAAAATAAATTGAAAACTATCGATTGCACACATCACTAAATAGCCATCGGTTTATGAAACGAGACCATTCCATAGACAATTTGTAACCTCGTAACGAGTCACGTTACAGGGAATGTCATAAATCAAATTATTTTTTCATCGGCAAAAAACTGTACGCGGCAAAATGTCTGCTAATTGACATCTTCCTAGATATAGTGTTTCGTTTAATTATGAGATATGTGCCACTAAATGATTTATTACTACCGAAGATGCATTGGAGTATTGAATATTATTTGTATTCATAATATAGATACGACGTCTTTAAACAACTTGTCAGGAGACTGCATACTTAATATTTTTATGAAAACTTGTGACGAGTGAAAACCTATTGATATTCGACTGTATTGTATGTATTGAAATCAGGAGAATCAGTAGAATCAAGAATAAAGTGTGTTAAAGTGTTAAGTCACTGAAGGCCAGACCTGCCAGTTATCTGCACTGTTTTATTGTAATTAATTCATTTTAAAAGGTAAGGAAAAGGATCACACGTGGAGCCAAGCTACCAACCCTACACGCTCTAGTTGAAGAGTTACAGCGTGTAGAGTAAGCGGTTGGCTCTAACCTCTCTCTCTAACTTATATCAGTCAAAATATACGGCTTGATCATTTTCTATCGTGATTTTTGTTGTAGTAACAAAACGGTCAAGCCCCAAGATGTCCCAAATTTAAATTACACTTGAATTTTATACATAAATTAAAAAGCCATCCTCTAATTTATTAAGTAGTTAAACTAAAGTTCGAAGTTTCAAAATGTTTAATTGTTAAGTGTACTAATACGAGTACTAACTTGAAATCGTTTTGTAATAACAATAACATCTTAAGTTTGAGATCTATGCAATTGAAACCATACACAAAACCCTACTGATATCGTCCTATTGACACAACAAATTACCAAGTTCCACACAAAGAGACAAGACAGCAAAACTGTGGTAATATTGATACACAGATCAAATCTACCTTTTTTGGTGCAGCAGTATTTTTATTTGGATGCAACCACTGTATTAGTGATCTATAAATATATCAAAATGTAGATAACAAACGACACCAAAGTTTGAATACAGCCATTTTGCTTAGTTTCTATTAAGCCGCACAGGTCTTGTCCATACGTTGATTCTTCGTTTTGGTCAGCTGAGTAGAAAAGACAGTCTGCCCTTCTGCCCGCCAAGTCCGGAGGGCAGGCACAATTTATCTAATAACCCGATCACAGGACAGCAGCAACACTCATATGTATGACACCTATGGTGTCTGTAGTCCACGGTTGTCTCTTAACATCAAAGAGCTTTGAGCTTGTTCGCTATCATCTCTCATCTCAAAAATCTTAGTTTTTGTTTTAAATCTTCTTTAATTCTAGCGGTTCAGGTGTTAAACTTGACTGCATGAGATCCCGGGTTCGAATCCCGGGTCGGGCAACAAAAAGAAAATTTGGTTTTTCCAATTTTCTAAATAAAGAAAATGTTGCTTGGGATTGGATACGTGCCCGGTTGGCGATAGGCCACCTATCACATTGTGGGACTGAGTGTCTTCGGCTAGTCGTGGGTGCCCCGGTTGTGCCTCTGCCTTCCTTTTCGGGGATATGGGCGTAAAGATACTATAATATCTTTTATCCCGAAACTGTGAGGTATTTTACGGGAAAGCTGAATCACTTTAATACATACATATGTGAATACGTGGATCACAGCTAGCTAGTTAATAATATAATCTTATTACCTATTGACAGATACGAATCTGACAGTTTCACATCGCCTTTACGAATTATTATTTGAGAGAATATATTTTAATATTAAAACTTATTGAACTAACTAAAACAAACTAGGCATTTTCATTTCACACCTCACAAGCGTAAATTTAAAAATATTTGCAATTTAAAATGAAAAATTCCCTAAGTTTTGGATATGTATGGTAACTAATAAAATAAGTAAGGTAAGTTTCATTTTCGTTTCATTTTTCATAACTTACAAATACTTTCTTTAATAACTGTAACGTCATACACTCATTAGTCAATCACGAGTGGGTACTCGTGATTGACTAATGAGCTGCCGTCTTCATATCACTTGCCTGTACCTTTACCGTTACTTGTACCTGTACCTTTTATTGGTCTAAGATTGCCACAGCCCTGGCAATGCAGTAAAAGCGAAACCAGTTTGCAAACTTTGTTAAATAAGAAAAAAATTGTAACAGTGAAACAGTGCCAGGCCCGTATTCTTGAACATAAAAATGACAAATTGAATTTTAGCCAGCGCCGAGGATAGAAACGGTACGATATACTCATATTTTTATACCACTCCTTATTAAGATCAATACAAAAATAGAGAACCTGTTTTTGAGTATTAATGACAACATTTAACAACTTGGGTTTGAATATAGGTTTCCATACAAAAGCGTTTTCTTTTTCAGTAACTAGGTATATAAATAATAAACAAATTGATTGGTCGTTTGTAATCCGTCTTGTCTACTGTAAATGAAACGTAAGGGTTAAGTTATTTTTTCCGGCCGCCGTGTTTACGTGCTCCGATTTATTTTTCTTTATTGTTTCTGTGATTTATTTTCCCTTTGATTTAGCGGAGAGCCAGCGCAGGTTAAACGATTTGGTTGATACTTTTATGTTCCGCCCAGTCTTATTTATAGTATTATTTTTCCTGGAGAAAATTATTTTAAGTTCCTTCATTTTATCATGACTACTTGAATATAACCACTTGAGTACCAAGAGAGTTTAGTGTAGGTAGGTATCGAGGTCCATAATATAGTTGCCACACTTTTTTATATCCTGTAATGTCATTCGAGCTTGTTTCAAAGACATAAACCATTACAAGCCAGGCATTACTTGCCAGCTTCCTTACAAACTTACTGCGGATTTTTTGATACATTTATCTAGATACCTACTCAACCCTAACAGCATCATCGTGAACCAAAGAAGAACAAACTGTAACGTTCAAAATAGTTTCATAGTTTTTACTGATAATGCAGATGCAAAAAATAAATATATCTGCAGTGAAACTCTACCAAGTGTCAAACACCAAGTATTGATAGTGTACATTTTGATGTTACTTTTACTGAACGATGATTATTAGGCACTCATTCAAGTTGCCCAACCGTCTCATCGTAGGTACAAGGTCTATTCAAAAATATTTGTCTGAAATGATTATGGTGATCCCGTAGGTCGCCATATTGATGTACAAGGTGTCCATATAGGCATACTTATACGAAAGGGGTCCCATTTGTTCGATCCCTGTATGGAATTTTAATCATGGCAAGATAAAACCATTCGGCGGCGGCGGCGAGCCGGCAGCTCCCAAATATTTCGAGAAATGAGACCCTTTATCATTCCAATTAAAATTGTGCACACAAAATGGCTTCTGATACACAATGTTAGTGCTATCAGGTCGTTAAAATGCAGGCTGAAGGGTTATCTCATTCCTAGATATTGATAATAGTTTGTGACAGGCAGATCCCATTACTCGCTGGTGAAATAATCTAGAGATTTGAGTAGTTACAAGCTATAATGTAACAGCCAGACTGAAATGTTCTTTCCTATACAACGTCAATGCTATAGCTTCTGAGTCCGACTCGTTAGTCAGGGTAGGATACAAAATTAGTTAGCTTGATGCTAAGGGTCCCGGTCTCGGGTTGAGGAATGTTAGGTTTAAGAAAACGTGTGTTTCGACCGTTAACATCAAATGATGAAATGTGTACCTGTACGGTGTACAGTGTGAAATGTGTACGGCTCACAGAACCTGTAACTTTTGCTGTTTGGTTGAGTGAGAATACCGAATATTTATTTTATTAGCTGATACGATTTATTCCTTTAAACACATCAATGCTTTGCTTAAAACATAATAATATTTGTAATTTATATCCACTATATTAATCTATGTAATTCCTTTTTTACGCTATGAAGAATCGACTTCTAAATCTCTCGAATTCCGAGCTGTCGCTGGCGTTAATTATTTTACTCCCTTTTTAACAAACATAGGTATACTTTTCTAAACAGTTAAGATGCGAATATATAACATGGAGTTGTTTTAAATCCTTAATACAATTTCAAAAAAACAAGTGCGCTAAGTGTATCTTTTTGAATCTTCTCTTCGAGTGGTCGCGTTCCGATCCGGAGGTAGATTTTAGTAACATATTATCCGCCATGATAAGTGAAACGCCAATATTATCTTTTATTTTTTTATGTTAAAGCATAAATGTGTGGCATAAAGTGACCAAATTTAACAAAATCGGGCTAAAAATGTTCAAAATGATATGAAATTATATCTCATAAAGCGGTGGCCACTTTACACGACACACTTGTTTCTTCATAAATAATTCACTTGTGCACTTTAACTAAACGAAATTGAGCAACGTGCTATCAAAATTGATTGATTTTGCTAATTATTATGTATACGAAATTCAATAATTACGTAAAAACATATTTTCTTTTTCGAAACTTAATTGCGTAACAAAATTACTAAACAAATCCAAATAAACCCATGAATTTGCCATTCTCATCAGTATTTTTTCCCTGCGGAAATTGAGCGGATTCGTACTGGTAGTTGGAAAAAAGTTCCACATGTATTGTGGCGGACCTTATACCTCATTACTGCAACTTACAAATGATTATTTCTAAAACAGTTGGTCAGTCGATGTTTGCTCGCGTTTGAGGTGTGTCAATTTTTTATTGTGCCTCACGTTTATTTCGAGCGATGTGTTGTGTACTATTCCAATAGTGAATGTTGAATAGACGAAGGTGGCTAGTATAATCGCCAGCCAGGTCACCAGATCTGACACCCTTTGACTTATGGGCTATTTACCTAAGGGTTATTGTCCAAGATTTGACTTAAGGTTACACAACAGTTAACCGCGCCAAACGCAAACGCGCGATGGTGGTTAAGTTCGACAGGGGGTGTAAAAATATAGTGAATATGTATGTAGTTTTTAAATCATTATTCAATAAAATAAATTTATAATAAAATAAGTTTGATTCAAATAATTCAGCAGGCCCAAATTTACTAAGTATCACTTTAATCAATATTTTATTTGTTACTAGCCGACCCGGCTCACTTTGTATCACTTGAAATGGACAGCTACTAACAGTTTGTATGGATTAAAGCATTGTTTTCCCATTGTCCCTGCATTTTTTTACGTTTCTTTCCTTAATTTGAACCTTCTCTTGACTTATGGTCATAAAACAAAAATAATTCGCAAAATTGGTACATTCGTTCAGGCGTGATGCGATGACCACGCCATATGGAATTCAATATATTATGTGTATGTAAATATATAGTAACGTGTTTATGTATTAATGTTTTAAGGTATCCCATTCATTATCATTTGTACGACTATAAAATCTAATGTTTGAGTTAACTTAGTCAGGCCTAAACCTGCTAGTTTAATAAGAAAAAATAAGAACATGCAATCTATACTAGTGATAAAGAGGAAAGATTCGATTGTTCGACTGTTTGTTTGTATAAATAGGCTCCGAAACGACTGGACCGATTTAACCATTAGCGGCTGATACCTGATGAACTTGGGCTATATAATAGAAAAAATAGGGATCCCAAATAAAAGCCTTATAATATAAGACAAGATTTAAAAAAGTTAGCTTTAGAATGTCTTTTATCGCATGCGCTACCGAAACTATAAATGATAGGAAAAAAAATGTTCTACAATACTAAAGAACGCATTAATATCTGCCGAAAAGTTCACGATACCTTATATCTAACAATTATACTTATGGCAATACACCTACTTTTATAAATTTGAAAGGTTTTTAAAAGTAGTGACCATATTCTGACCATGTTACCCATACCTTTGTGTTAATCTTTTTCCAACTAAATCATTTCATATCCAACACTGTTTCAATGCATTGAGAAAATTATTCAAATCGAATAATTCATACATAAGATAGCACAAAATTAAAAAATAATTCTAAATAACATAGCTGCCTACTTACACTTGAAAATCATCAGACACGAACGCGGTGTTGTCGTCACTTGAGTTCTTCGTTTTGATAATATGACTTATACAATCTATGTTAGTAATAAAGAGGAAAGAGTTAATTATTTGTTTGCTCTTATTGAACAGGCTCCGAAATCTCGAATCTCGAATCTCCGGATTCTTATTCCATCAAAAGTACCTACACGTTATCCCTGATATACATATTCTGTAAATTTTTACAACATAAATTCCACAAATAAATAAATTTCATTTCATTTCATAGGACACTTTAGACTGCGGTAAAGTGCTTCTTTTCTATGGGAAAACGGGGAATGGGAAAATTAACCTTCCGAGCTAAGAAAGGTACCGCAACTGACATATCAAATACTAAACGACTTAACTGATTGCATTTTTTTATGTGTATTTCCTTCGATTCACAGACACGTATTGTGAATACCTATTCAATTTTTCAATACATACAAATAAAAATGAATCGCTATTATATATGTACTACATATACGAGCATATTCAGAATGTTTGCACCAATGTATTATTTTTGAAATGGAAAAGTACATCAGTTATACAGAAGAAAGATTTGATTGTTAGTTTGTATCGAGCAGTAACTATTGAAAATTATTGGGAAGCCAACATTATCTCTGATGAACATAGGCCACTTTTTTCCGCGGGACAATGCTTCATTCCCACTGGTAGTAATAGGACACCGGACAAGATATCCTTATGACTTACCTTTTTCACATAACTTCTATACGGCTCAACCGATTGGGTTTTTTATTAATTTTATATTGGTATTTTAATGGTTTCCTGTATAATATAAAAATACAATTGGACCTGGTAGGCAAAGCTGCTGTCGGTACATCATCTACACTACAATGCTAAAGAGGAATAATTCAATTGTTTGTGTGTTTGTTTGTATTCAATAGGATCTGAAGCTACTGGATCGCTGATGAACATAGGCTACCTTATCTCTATGAAAAATTAGAAACTTGTCCGCCTGTGCAAACCCGGGACGGGCTATTAGCAATTAATAAACTTAAAGCTTAGTCACCTATCTACAATTGTACAGGGCACCTATAAAGGATCAGCCAAATTTTGAGAGATGATCAGGAAATGAACACTTTTCATTTACGAAGTAATAACAAAATTAAAAATTTTGCAAATTATAATTTTAATCCGGCGCAAAATACAAAATGCATGGTTATAACGTAAACTGCGACCGCAATCGCATGCGCAGGCTGGTGACGTCACGACTCGTACAAGTAAAACTTAGCGTGAAAACAAGTGAAGTATTAACGCGAACTATTTTAAATGAATGTTCATAAACATAACTATTAAAATTTGGCAATTAATATTTTAAATGCACTATCATTTTAGTCTTAACTCTCTTATATGTATTACAATTTATACCTAGATGTTGTCATAAGTTCGTTTCGTTTACACTTATGTAGTGTTGTTTCTTGGCAGCTTGTAAAAGGCGAGCATAGGCTCACTGTCATTAACACCGTGACATCTGACTAGGTGGTAGAGTTTAGCAGCGACTCGTCCGGATTGGTACCACCGCCTTACCTATTTCTGCCGCCATAACGTCATGACGTGTTCCGGTTCGGAGGGTAAGGTAGCCGGTAAACTTACTTTTGCTCGAGGCCTAACATCCCGGCCTCAGGTTGGCAACGCACCATTACCACCTTTGGTATCTCTAGGTGGCGTGAATTTCTTAACATCGGGAAATCCGTCTGCTTGTTTGCCTTCCAATATCATAAAAAAATATTAAATATATATATATATAAACATAAACATATAGTATGTGTGTGTGTGTGTGTAATTTAAGTATTATTTAATTATTCGTATATTACGTAAACCTGCTTAATATGCTACGAAAAGAAAAAACTATACTTGCAATTGAAAGTAACTAAGTTAAAAAGAGTTATCTAGATTCCGGAGCCTGACAGCCTGACGTGTAAAAGACTTTGCTAAAATATAAAAAAAGTAAGTATCTTCACGCCCATATCACCGAAGGGGTGGCCTGAGGCACAACCAGGGCAACCACGACTAGCTGAAGACAGTAAGTCCCACAATGTGATAGGTGGCAAGCCTATCGCCAACCGGGCACATATCCAATCCCGAGCAATGTTTTTTTATTAGAAAATTGCAAAAACCAAATTTTCTTTTCATTGCCCGACCCGGGATTCGAACCCGGGACCTCATGCAGTCAACTCCAACGCCTGGACCGCTAGACTACAGATCGATAAAAAATAAATTTGACAAAAGGTCACATGTAGTGAGTGGTAATCATTTGAATGTAAGTCACGGTCATGTGTCGAGCTTTGCTAAATATGAAACAATTTCTTTAGGTATGTGGGAAGGGTCGGAAGACAGCACCGAAAAAAACAAACAAATCCTTAATTCTCGACACCGACGAATAGGAAGCCATTGAAGATTCGGTCAAAAGTGGCAGATATTGTCATATTTACGCTGGCCAAAATATTTCGAATGTAGAAGAAGATCCAATTTGTAAGGGAGAGCCTAGTTAATGTCGAACAGCACACGCCAGTAGGTACCATCCAATGTTGCAATTACTAATGACCGGACTAAAAGCAACTTAATACGAATGTGCAAGAAGTTCTTATGTCCATATAAGAACCGCAAAATTAAATTATTTTTCTGAGATATATTATTAATATGCGGAATCTAAGAAATATAACATTCAATAACTAGTCTAAGTATAGTAAGTACGTTTTCAAAACTGTATTGTACTTATAATATAATTGTATCAAATAAAAAAAACGTTGTAACTGTAAAAATTTTGAATTTTCATCAAAACTTAACATGGGTTCAATTTGTACCTACATTGCTCCTGAATCAGATTTTAATCTTCTGATCCTGAATCAGAAATGCCACATTCTTTTAAAATATCATGTATGTATTTCAATTTCAATATTTCAATATTGAAATTTTCAATATTTCATCAGCATATTTCCTTGTGAAAAAACCCGAAAAACAAAATCCTTTAATAACTGTAATAAAATCTTATTGAAATAAGAAGGCACAGCTGAGATCATGTTTAGATGTACAGACTTAAGGATAGCGACTTACATATAACATCTCCGAGTATAATTTCTGTAGGCCATGATTGCCCCTACCACCAGGAGAGGCAAGGTATTGCAAAGTTGTATTTCTTGCAAATTCAGACAAAGCTGCAAATTTGACCATTATAGCTCCTTAAATAAAGTAGCCATTCAACAACAGCTACTGAACAAAATATAGAGTAGACTATTTGTCTCGCACTCTCAGCTTTAACTTTAAAAATTTTTGTTCAACTGCGAGAGGTTTTTAAAGGCGTGTCGGCCATTCATTAGAAACAAATTTATCTATTGTACTCTCTGTTCCGATCCTTTTGTGACGCCGCTTCGTCTCGGACTCTACTTCGTCACTTAAGTAATATTTTAGCTTCCTAAATGTAGTATATGTAAACATAAAGAACACATCGTAAGTTAATAAACTCTTAATTCTTACCTTAATAAATATTGACTAAATCTGTGTCGTTTTATTTTACTTGACGGCAATAAAATTACCTCTTGTATCCTATGTACATGTATGTATTGCTTTGTTAATTTTGATAAAACTAAGGTTTTCTTCATGGAAACACAATTTTATCAGCCTAAATACATAATTTGATGATTCCAACTTTAAAACTGTTGGATGTTAGTACAAACTTTCATACCTTAGTTACTCCAAAGAGTTCCAAAAATGTTTTAATTGGAAAATAACTAAAATTAATAAATGGCAAATTTTACTTAAGTATTCTTTAACCAACACGCCTAATACAAGGAATCAATTTATTCTAAAATATCAATTTATTATTAAAAGATAAATTTTGAACCAGGCGATTAATCTTGCGATCTGCCGTATACTGTGTCCAACATAAAAGCTTTAAAGCGTTAGCCGGGAGTGTAATGGCCACCACATGGCGCCTATTTTACGCTCGTATACTATAACAAAAAATCAACCTATTTCACGCCCTTATCTCTATTCTCTGCCCATCATAACCGATTTGAAGGTTTCAATTTTGACAAAGGAAAAAGGGAAAATACGGTGAATTTTATAAGAATAAAAAAATATTTAAAAGCGACATGTATTTTTAAATATATTTGTAATTTTCAAGATGACTATAGGGAGTCCACCGATGCAACGAGTGAAACAATCTATTAATTTAGGGTCAGGGCCTAGAACTCGCCCTGCGGTTCGATTGGTAGGCACGAGCGTTTAACCTTATCTTGCCACCAAAACTTTAATTCTCGATAGAGTTGTGTTCAGGCTGAGGAAGTATGCAAGTTGGCAAATTTACTACACGTACTTGTTCAATTTCCCATTTCAATAAAAAGCAGTCAAGTGCGAGCCAGACTCGCTCATATGGGTTCCGTAGCATCAAGTAGTTATAACATAAAAGTTCTTCTCACGTGTCTATGATAAGGTAAGTGAAACAACGGTAAATTGGGGCTTACGATTTATGACGTACCAAAAAAAACTACTTACTAGATCGCGTTCAATCAAATTTTCGTTTGAAGTTTACATGGTAATGTAGATCATATTTTTTTTAATTTAACCATTTTCTTATTTTAGAAGTTACAGGGGAAAATGTCCCCCATTTTACCACTTCACAAGTTTCTTTGTCGCCAAATTTTTCAGTTTAGAAAAAAAAGAATCTTAACATGGTTTTAGAAGACCTAAAAGTTTGAAGAAAAATAATCAGATGTGAAAACTTGAATATTAACGTTGTGCATTTTGATATTTTAGAATGGTAAGGGAAAAATTTTGAGCGAATTACTTTAATTGTCAGTATGAAAGTACTATCATTTATGTTGTATAATAGGTACAATAGTCTTGTGCTTAATCGGACATCTTTGGGTTCGTATTTTAACCGTACAATCCGTAAAATGTACTAGTACACCTTATTAGTACTCTGTGCTAAACCATGAAACTTCAGTACGCTACCTTTAAATTATGAAATGGCTGTACTAGTACAGCCATTTCATAATTTAAATATTTAATTTTTCAAACTAATTCATAATTTTATTCAATATAATAATTAATATATACCGATAGGTATATTGATTTTCCTTCTATTATTATTCCCTTTGTTAAAGTTACAACTTTCGAAACCAGCTAAACTTCTTCACAATGTTGTACTGTAATTTCTATCAATTGAGAAACTTTGATATATACCTACAAGTCGCAAACAAATTAATAGCTCTTATATAGCTCTTATAGTTTCAGAAGATAGTGACGGACAGATAGACAGACAGAAATGTCGAATCTATGTGCTCGGTTTTTGGCCAGGGAACCCGAAAAAGGTGTCAATAGACCTCCTTTGTTCCTGTCATCAGTTAAGTCACTCTTGCGAAATTAAATTAGCTGGTTTTTTTATCCTCCAAATCTGAACACAGCAGAGCTAAAAATTAATGTTGGACGACAACAATAATTTGGTGGATATTGATCTAGACCACTTATCGTTTCTTTGAGTGTAGTGATAAATAAAAAATACATTGTATTTTTTATATTCCTTTCCGCGGATTCGTTACTGAATAGGTCCGAACCGCAACACGATCATCATCATTTGTTGTTGTCAAACATTGACGAATGTAGCAGCGAATGAAGCACAGTCGGTGGTGGTGATCATCCTACTGCCCAGTGTGTTTTACTAGATTATTCCACTATCAGGTGTTGGGGTCGTCACGCCCCTTTGGCCTTTGCTAAAATATTATATATCCATAAAGCAGGAGGAGACAATTATTAATCTGACTATCGCCACAAGTGTAATTAATAACAAGGGGTAGGTATACCAACGAACGGTAAGCACATACCTAGATCCATAATAAAGCTCGATTTGCAGGAATAATATATTATTATGAGACCGACGACAACTCAACCAGTAGCCGGCAGAATATTTACTGATGACAAACACACCGGCATTTGACTAATTTCCGCGGCGGCTTGTCAAAGGATGTTTACTTATTGGCGCCCATGTACTTTACGTACTCTACGTATTAGTGAAATTACACTTGGCTCTGGAAATACTTTCAAATCTGCATTTTCCAATGTAATATTATAATCGTAAAAGTGTACATTGGTAATGTTGCCAAATAATGTTAATGTTGCCAAATACTTGGTGGTCCTGCGATTTTTAAAAAATGAACCAATACGATACCGTTTTGCTCGCACCACAATATCAGAATTTGTCACCACCCTGTTCACACTTGGATGATAGCATGGATGGTAGCCGTACTTATAAAAGACACCGGGCAAACCAACCTCGAGTTGTGGTCACATGCACTTCTACATTTTAACCTGTTTGCAATTTAATCTTACGCCCTTACAAAACAGCCATTGGCCATATTTTTTTACTAAGGTGATCTATAAATATAAATATTTCTATAAATTTGTAAGGTGGGTCTTGTAGAGTTGGAGAGTGTAAGATTTAGAAATTTGTCTCTAAATGATGAATGACAGCTTTATACCGCTGCCAGCCGTATGAACTCCTCTTCGCCACGTTTTACATTAAAAGTTTTGATAAGATGTACTTAACTAATTGCCCCGTAGTCTAATCAAATCATAAGTTTTCAAGTTCAGATATTACAATTATAACCGTATAATTATAACCGCTGCCAGCCGTATGAACTCCTCTTCGCCACGTTTTACATTAAAAGTTTTGATAAGATGTACTTAACTAATTGCCCCGTAGTCTAATCAAATCATAAGTTTTCAAGTTCAGATATTACAATTATAACTACTCTTAGTTAATCGGTCCTACTAAATTTAGGACTTGCTACGTCCGGCACGTGACGATACATTTCGATGTATTTACAGGAACATTTTTTCGGGATAAAAACTATCCTACGTATAAATCCTACCCATCTTATATTATGTGTGTCAAATTTCATGAAAATCGGTTCAGCAGTTTTTGCGCAGCAGTAATATTAAGTAGGATCCTAAGCCGGCTTTTGCACTTTATTATAAATCCCATTTATTCTAAAGCGAGTACCTACAAAAACCATTATTATTACAGACCTGCTTAGCTTCCTCCACATTCATTACTCTTTTCATACAAAAAATATTTCGGTTTCGGAGACTTTTTGTACTTTCCTCAGATAATGGTAAAGCGATTGATTGTGGATTTCAATCTAGATCTCCACTATATTTATTATAATATATCTGCAGCAGGGCCACCCTGACAAAAATCAATCAATTTATGGAAATAAAATAAATACGGTACTTCCAACGAGAAAAAAGTACGTATGCGGGTCATGTGGTGCTCGACTACGTAGCACATACTCTCCAGCAGTCCCCCCATGTAACCGATCACAAGACAGTGACGCACCTGTAACATTTATGGTGTCCAAAGGCCACTGTTACCGCTTACCATCAGAGAAATCTAACCACATTTTAAAAGAATATAATTTTATAGCTAGCTAGCATATTTACGCTCTTATCACTGAAGAGAGAGCACCCACGACTAGCCAAAGACACTTAGTCCCACAAGGTGAGCGGTAGCAAACTTATCGCCAAATTTCGGGCAACGTTGGTTTTTATTAGAAATTCGAAAATACACATTTTCTATTCGTTGCCCGATTCGGATATCAACCCGAGAAATCATGTCGTCTAACACCGGACCGCTAGACCACAGGGGCAATAATGATTTTACAAACTACAGAGCACTGAACAGACAGTAAACACCGTTACGTTTCTTAAACATATGCCTCAGGACACAAAAAAGGCTCGTGCCTTTTGCACAATGGCATCGCTTGGACACAAAAGGAGCTAATTGTAAAATTATTACTGGTCCTTACCACATTCACTGTTTTTGCCTTACAAAGACCACCTTGAAGATTCACCAAAATATCCATTCTGTGGTACATTCTTGAATAGCCTCTTTTGTTAAAATGTTTTGTATGTAAGATTTATGTACAAGCTCGTGTGTTATTAGAAACTATTTTGGTTTACATTAGATACTTACTAAAAACTGCTTTCCGGAGCTTCGTCTGCTTCCAATGGTTAATTATGAGAAACATGTTCTTGATCGTGTAGTTTGCTTGCTTCCTAATCGACTCAAACAAAGAGAAGGTTCTAAATTCAATTTTATGTTCTTTTGTTTGAAACTTGATTACTCAGCCAATAATAAACAGAGCTTGATGGTTGGATTGTTGTTAGATAGGTTCCGGTGACGAGCCCGTCTCATAAAAGTTTTATTAAAATCTTATAAGCGGTTTGTGAGTTACGTTTAAAAATGCTAATAAAAATGTGTGCATTATCAAATGTAACTCAACTTAATAACGTTTACAAAGAACCACCTCAGAACCCGCCTCCCGAAAAGAGAATTATCAAACTGCGACATAGAGCTGCGATGCGAGATGGAAGGATTTTGATTCGATTTTTTATGCGAAAGCTGACGTAATCGAGATCGTGGTTTGTGGTAGTCAGGGATCAAATCTTGGCCTCGTCAATCGGCGTCATTGAGCATGTACGCTAAGAACTCGACCGACAAGGCAGTCTACACGAAACTTGCATCCCAAGAAATTATGGTTAACTTCTCAAACGTCTGAGCAACCCGACATTTCGGAAGAGCAATAAAAATTAAAGAAGTTGTTATTTAATTGACATCAAATATTAGCTTAGTTACGGCAATTAGTTGTCGGGAGACACCGTGACGCGATGTCGCTCGGGGCCACTTACTGCTCGCTCTTGTTGTACTTCTTACCTACGGCAGCTACGGCTACACGCGGACGTGTGCGAGCTGAGGGTGCGCTCCAGGTGGTTCAGTACGTTCGCGGACATGTACGAGTTTACGATATACCCACAGGGTTCTTGCCATATATTTGCGTTCGGTATAAAATAGCGGTATATATATATTCGGACGTGCATAAGCTATGTTATGTTATATGTTATGAATGTGAAGGAAGCAAGACAGGTTTGTCAGGATCGTGAGGTCTGGCACTCGATACTCTCTGCCTACCCCGTAAGGGACTTGGCGTGAAGATATGTATGTATGCATAAGCTAAGGTCATGGTTACATACAAAATACCAACGTATCATTAGAAGATACCGTGTACCTGATGCCACTTCAATACTTATTGCTAAATATATAATGATTTACAACTGCGGATGGACAGCTCCATTATAACTATTTACCTGTGAAATTCTAGTTCTGACACGATCAAATATCTCGGGAGGTCTCTTGATAAAACATTGATTTTTAAATTTCTTACGTAGAAGCTGTCTCGACGAGATGGGGAAAGTATTATGTACGAAGCTCGGCGACCCAGCAAGTCAGGGAGTACTATGACAATTATTTATTTAAAAAGCGCAATTCCGCATGAAACATAGCAATAGAAGTTAGTAATTATTGTGCCATGTGGGTAAGTAAGTGTACCTAGTGTGGCACTAGCCTATGTAATTAACAGGGTTTTGGCGCCAGCGAGAGAAAATATGGTCGTTGTTTTTTCATAGTTATTGAATTTCGTGTTTGTATTGATTAAAATTAGTCAATGTTGACGGCATTTTGTACAATTTGTTCAGTGAAAGTGCACAAATGAAATAGTCATGAAGAAATTAGTTTATATGATTCATGCATTTCCTCGTTGCCGCCAAATCTCAATAAATAAGCTTGTGTATGTGGCACTACCACTTTACTCAAAACCATAACATGACTTTCTTCGATGACTTATGACTAAATTCGAATAATTTAAACACTTTTTGTAAATTTCATCTAATGGCAAATGCTAAATTTGGGCAGCATGTAAAATAACATAAAAAATATTCATTGTACAC
This sequence comes from Calephelis virginiensis, assembly GCA_002245475.1. Classification (NCBI taxonomy): domain Eukaryota; kingdom Metazoa; phylum Arthropoda; class Insecta; order Lepidoptera; family Riodinidae; genus Calephelis; species Calephelis virginiensis. The sequence continues at coordinate 96,369 of NJDC01005144.1, forward strand.
AAAACGTTATCGCTAAACATAAAAGTAAATGTGCCAGCTACCTTATCCTCCGAACCGGAACACCACAATGGCAAGTGCTGACATTACAGCGGCAGGAATAAATATGGCTGTGGTATCAATATAGGCGTGTCGCTGCGAAACTGTTCCACCTAGTAGCTAGTTCGTTTAGTCCCTAATTCCAAATAAAATTATTTAATTTGCAATTTTCGGCCAAAAAAAACTATACGTATTATGGCGGGACAAAACAGGAGAAATAGTGCGTTACAAATGAATTAAACATTCCGGTAGCCAAAGCCCTACATACCTATATCCAGCTTACATGCAATATCACAACGCGGAACTCTAACAAAATATCAATAACTAAAAGTGTGTGTGCAGATTATCTTTTTTATTTCATTAATATCGCAAATATTGAGGCGCTATTTATGAGCGTTCACCAAATACATTATTCTGTTGAATTTATCATATAGAAAATATTCGAGAATTGGGATGTTACGGAAATAATAAAAGTTTATTTCCAAATTATTTCCAAATTTTCGTTCTTTTCTTTCTCTTTCAGTAGTAGTGATTCATGAATAGTAGATAATTATAGATACGTAGTATCGTAATATAGTCTTTAAGGTTCAGGGGGTATTTGAAGATCACACCACGTCGGCCAGACCATGAACCATGAAAAATGGGTGGAATTTTTGCTTTTGATGATTTTTATACCAAGTGTTTATACCAAGTACAAGTATCGCCTATGTGGTCTAGCGGATCAATTGTTGGATTTGACTGCATGAGGTCCCGGGTTCGAATCCCGAGTGGGGCAACATAAACGAAAATTGGGTTTTTCCAATTTTCTAATAAAAAAAATGTTGCTCGGGATTGGAAATGTGCTCGGTTGGCGATAGGCTTGCCACCTATCACATTGTGGGACCTAGTGTCTTCGGCTAGTCGTGGGTGCCCTGGTTGTGCGTTTGCCTAGCTCTTCGGGGATATGGGCGTGAAGATGCTTTTTTTTTACAAAGTACCAAGGAATTGTACTGGCTACTTGTTAGTTTGGGCTGAAGTGTCCACTCGTGCGACTCGTGAACAAGTAGAATTGATTTCTTTAATCTTGCTGATGCGTCTCTTATGTAGAATAAGCCATCTATCTACCTTTCTACCCAGCAGCACGTAAGAGGCGATTACGAGTATCTATATCAACAATTTCCGTAATGGTAGATTTCTGTGCAGTAACTTACCCTGGACCCTCAGTCCACCGCCAATATTTATTCCAACCGCCATAAAGACTGTCATGTCCCGACCTAGAGAGTGAAATATTTCTAAGGGCTGAAAGGTAGAAAAACAAAATTTAAAACTACACGTTTCTAAAGCCTCGGAAGCTTAACCTTAAAGAAAACGCATGCGCGCACACACAAACAGACACACACACACACACACACACACACACACACACACACAAACGGATGCTTCAACCTTAAAACACGCCTATTTTGCTGTCGGTGGTTAAAAATGGCTTACCTACTTGAAATGCTATCCGTGCTTAACTTTAGTATCAGCTTTATAGCGTTAATACCTAGAGTCAAAATGTCATCAATATATGTAGTGTAACCTTAGAATGTCATTCTACTTCTTATTACCACGGAAGAGATAGACCACAACTCTCCAAACAATAATCTTTCAAGACACAGAAACGTAATAAATATTTGTACCGCGAGACCACTATCTTCACAGGAAAAATTACTACAATTAAATACAACTCTCCTTAAAATAGAATACGACATGCTGGGCCTGGGCGAGTTTCAATTACGGGACGAAAATGTACTTGAAAACGAAGAGTAGATATTTTATGTACCACAAAGAAGGTTCAATAGAAAGAAAAGGTTTCTTTATCAAAAAAAAAACGGAAAAGACATAATAATTCATTCCGGTATGTAAATCAGAAAGAAGAAATAAACCTATAAAGTTCACACTTGGCAATGGGGATGATGACTGTTGTAATATATCAACACGAAAAAAGCAGATTTTAAATTTTGATTTAAAAATTGTAACAAATCATTCGAAAGTGCCATGTAGTCAATTGTGACGTCACATTTAAGATTAACTTTCATAATGGGACCCTTTGCTGGGACAGCCTTAGACCCTTAGGCTACACTGTCTTGTCTTTCGTATAACATAATTTATATTTATTTCAGCTTTAGTCTGGGAGTCTTGGAGTGCCCTCGCCAACATGAGCAAAGTGAAGCGTATTACTTTTTCTGGAAACTTTCGTCGTGTTACGAACCCTTATAACTTTTATTTGGACAATAAGTAAGTAAGTATCGTCACGCCCATATTCTCGAAGAGGTAGGCAGCGGCACAACCAGGGCACCCACGACTAGCCGAAGACACTAAGTCCCACAATGTGATAGGTGGCAAGCCTATCGCCAACCGGGCACATATCTTATCCCGAGCAACATTTTTTTATTAGAAAATTGGAAAAACAAAACTGAAACTGTTTTGTTGCCCGACCAGGGATTCGAATCCGGGACCACATGCAGTCAAGTCCGACCACTGAACCACAAACAGGACCACAGAGGCGATATTTATTTGGACTAAGTATACTAGAGAATAATTTTTTAGAATATTATTTCTATAGTTATTAAAAAAATAATATTCTTATCAAGAGGCTCATATATTTGACGTGTTATAAAAGATGTATCAGAAGGCAGAGGCACAACCAGGGCACCCACGACTAGCCGAAGACACTAAGTCCCACAATGTGATAGGTGGCAAGCCAATCGCCAACCGGGCATAATAATATATCCAATCCCGGGCAACGTTAATTTTATTAGAAAATTAATAATAGACATTTTTTAATTTTTTCTCACTCACTGATGATCATCGAAATCATTGGGGTACTTCCAGAAGTCTTAGAACGATGAAATTTGGCATAAAGACTAGATTCGGTGCACAGTCAACAACAAAGTTGGACTAACAAATTCCCCCTCCCCCCCCCTCTTCCCCCCTNNNNACATTAAGAGGTAAAAGTTTGTATGAAACTTTGTTATTCACTGGAACCATAACAAGTTGTTTTATCAAAAAAATAATTTGTATTGCTATTCGTGCTTAAAATTCTATTGAAATTTAAAAATCAGCAATTTCGTTATTAACATATTCATCTAGTCATCAAAATCCGTAGGTTATTGCTGATGATACTTCCTGAAGTCCTAAAAATCTGAAACTCGGTATGAAAAGCTAATGTTAGTACACAAACATAAAAAAATATGGAATTTAAAAGTTCTCACTCCATAAGTTAGGGGTTGTTGTGTCTATGAATATGTGAAATTTAAGGATACTTTCTGAAGTCCCAGAATGCTAAAATTTGGTATGTAAATAGGTATTATATACAATAAATAAAAATAAAAAACAGTATTCACTAACTGCTACAGGTTGGTGACAGGTTCGCTAAATATGGCTTGTCTATATAAAAAGTCTCATTAGCTACTGTTGATTTAATTTCACCGTTGTTAATTCCGCCATTGCTATCAAAACGGCCTTGCCAGAGGTTCAACGACATTGAAATCGTAACATTGAAATAACTGGCAAGTCAGTGGAGATAAAATGTTCAGAAATGAACATATTCAAGTACCTAATTAAATTTAAGCAGTGTTCAGACAATGCTGAAAAATAAGTTTTATTACCCGGGCGCAGAGCAAGGGTTGTGTTTTTCAAGCATATTTCCATTTCAATATTCTAAATTTCAAAGATTAGATACACATGGTGTTAAATGTGACTGAAGTGTGAGAAAGCAGCTTAAAGTACCTTAAATACTAAGCTATCAAAAATGAGTCTTTTGTCTCACTGTTCATCACGTTTCTTGAGGCCGTTTTAGTGATGTACCTACTTGCTAACAAATATTAGATCAGTATTGTGGCTCAAGATCAAGATCATAGTAATAGGAAATCTATAAGTCATAAAAGTAAGCTGTGTGTCTTCCGCCTTTGTGATCTAGCGCTCTATGGGACTTTAGTGAGAGTTAGTGGGCTAGTCGTGCTTGCTTGGTTTCTCTCTGCATTAGGGATACGGGCGTAAAGACATTTTTTTAATCTTTGTAAAGTGTCCATGTCTATTATTTAATATGCCAATAGAAGCTCGTCAATTTGGAAAATAATCTTATACCTATGCTTATTTTGCATACCCGCTAATGTCACAAACTAGGGGAGGTATCCAAACGAATAACACTCAAACTTTTGTTGAGTGTTACCCGTTTGGATACGTAACTTATCTTCGTAACTTTTATTTTTTGAACGACTGCTTTCGATCATTCTCAAATGGGAAGCATTGAACCAACAAAACATAAACATAATATATAGAAACATCTTCAAAAATATATGCAATGGAGTAAATAACTAGTTTCCTATATAACCGTGAAAAGCAGCAAATGATTTAACTTAATTTTTGGTTTTAAGATTTTGTAGAGAATCTACTATAAAGTTGATTTTATGTTGTTGGATGATCTTACTTCGAGTGTTGGTGCAATCTTTTCGTAGTAACGGATTTTTTTATTAAGGTTAAGCACAGCAATAGCTAGAGCGGCCAATTTGAAGAAACTTTTGTTCTATATAAAGATTTTTCTCAAAAATTTAATACTTTTCCATTAATAACACAATAAATAGTTTGTCACAAATTTAAAAAAATGCGTACTTTATAAAAATATAATTAAGGGTTAAACATGGCTAACAAAAAAAATATAACATTTAATGTACGATGGCTATAGACTCAATACAAACAAATTCTTACATTATTGAAAATTGGTTCATATTTGTCGAAATAAGAATTGGAATTTTCAAGAGGAAAAAATCCAAAAACCAAGCTATTGGGTGAAAATTTATAAGTATAATCTTTTATGAAGCACTTACTTATAAACCTTTTTTTAAAAATTTAAGATTGGTTTTAATTTTTAATTCGACACCAAAGTATAAAAAAATCACCTTTCAATTACCTCTGCGACAAAAAAAACTCATAACTAATTTACACCTTTTTATGTATCTGTGATACTCTCTAGAAGTTTGGCCGGTTAAAATTGCTTGCTTCATTCTGAAATGATACAGTATCACCGGATTTCATATCTTTGTAATGTGCACTAAGTTTGGCATCGAACCGAGAGTCAGACAGGATGACCCTTTATTACTGAAATCATCTATATCAGACCTACGAAACATTATGAAAGACCAACGATGGTCTAACAAAAGAATAAACGTAAAATTAATTAAGCTACCTACGTTTCGTGGATGATATATTTGTGTTCTCTGAAGATCCACAAAAGCTCAACGCAGTGATGAACGAACTCGAAACTGTTAAAAAGAAAAAAAAAGCAGCTAACGATGTGCCTCTTGACAACGTAGAGAGTTTACGTTGACGTCGGAAAACAAATTTTATTTATGAAGACCCGAAATATGGAGGAAATAAACACGGGAGCAAGTATGGAAAAGAAGAAATCAAAACTACCAATTAAATAGAAAAGGGTAATTTTAGACAACACCATTTCACCATGTATAACTTATGGCTGCCAAATGTAATTGTTCTCTTTTTCTTGACTCGATCGCTATTTAGTCTGTCATTTTCACATAATATTATCTATATTTCGGTTAGCTAAACATATTTTAATATACATCAACTTTTACTTTTTAACATTATACTCGTAAACATTGTTATGTATGGTTTACTTTTATTCCTTTACACTTTTAACAAAACCCGAGCTAGGCAACCCAAAAATAAATGTTTTCTGTAAACAGAGAACGCCGGCATCCAGCTGAAGCCCTTCAGCACTCCGCCATCCTGAAAGGTGGCAGAATATTTAGGCCAGCTTAACATATTTTGTCCTCGTGCAACCTGCACTATTGACTTATACTCACACCACAATAAAATGTACAATGAAGATTTTACACCACCATATATTGTAATGAGTATATAGGGCGATTTGATTGTAAATAAAATAGATTAAAATATATATTGCGTAAAGAAAGAAAGAAAATTTTTTATGTGTGTAAATGAGATGTTACAAAAATATTTAAGTATATAAACATATTCTACCATATTTTGGTGTGCAAATATTTTAACACTTATAAAACATATATTATATAATTACATATGCTTTAACTTTTAAGCCAATTATTTATATTGATCGCCTCTGTGGTCTAGCGGTTCGGGTGTTGGACTTGACTGCATGAGGTCCCGGGTTCGAATCTCGGGTCGGCCAACAAAAAGAAAATTGGATTTTTCCAATTTTCTAATAAATAAAAAAATGTTGGTTGGGATTGCCACCTATCACATTGTGGGACTTAGTGTCTTTGGCTAGTCTTGGGTGCCTTGGTTGTACCTCTGCCTACCTCTTCGGGGATATGGGCGTGAAGATACTTTATTTATATTTATAACTCTATAGTTAAATATTTATTACCAAAACATTTAAAAACTATAATTAAATTTAATCCTGTCTACCGTAAACGCGCATACGCGTTGTTTTTTCATTTCCACCTCCAACTCGGAACCTCTAAAAGTGACGAAAACATCTTCAAGTCCTTAATTACCCATAGGTCGCATAGTCGAAGGCTTCCCGTACTACTTATCTCTAGGCTTCTGTACCGCTGGTCCCTGGTATCTATGTCAAAACGAATAGTCAAAACTGGTTCTAAGCTCAAAACTCAAAAACGGCTGACCAATTTTCCTAAAATTAGCAAAATTGGTCAAGAGTTTCTTAATATTCTTGTTCAACCACTAGGAAGGTTCTTACGTATTGATATACTGAAATTCTGACAACTTGCAGTTATTATCGATCACCTCTGGCCCTTTATTTTCTATCTGAATTACGAACGCTATGAGTTTTGAGATTAAAGCAAATTTAAACTCATAATTATCTCAAGAGGCTTGAACAAACACTCAAAGAAATAAACAGGCTCGTAATTAAGAAAAATGTTCTGTACACAAAACCTTCCGAGTGAGCTCCTCATTATGAAAACATATTTTTCAATGTATGCACTGATCCTACTTTTATAATTGTTTATAATATTTATAAAATAATCTAGATAGTTTAATAAAAAAAGACCAAAACTGATTTTATGCTATGGATAATCCATAGCATAGAATCAGTACTAGTACAGTTACTCAAATAAATGTAGTGAGTAGAGCAATTAAGATGTTAAACCCGAGCCTAAGAATTTGTGACAATCATCGAACATTGTTGCCTCTTAATGCTCAAAACGAGGCACGACTGCTATTGGTGGCGAACTTAGAGCAAATGTTAGCTTAGAGACCACGCAATCAATACAATATTCCTATGCAAGTTGAAAATATACACAGATTTAATGCGCGAAGAGAAGAAGTGATTATGTATAGATATTTATTGACACCTCTAACACAATTAAATCAGAAGTCATTGTGGAGCGAAATAAGGTTTTATTTTATTTCCGCCACTATCATAACATCAAGACATAAGACACCACAACGTCTGCTGGGTCAGCTAATCACTTTTATCTATCTATTTATATCTAAAAGAATATTTAAAGAAAGCCGTGTTAGTTACACTATTTATAACTCAAGAAAGACTAAACCGATTTGTCTAAAAATTGACGAAGAAGTAGTAGCTTAAAACCAAGAAAAAGACATAGAATACTTTTTATCCCATTCGAAGGCGAAGATTTAAATTTGAGATTAGATAGAATTTAAAGGTTTAAATTTTTCCCATACAAACTGAACGGGTGGAACAAAGTTTGCCGGAAAAACTAGTTTTCAAATAAAAAACGAAGGGTTGCACTCCGGGGAGTGCCGGCAAAAGCGAAAACTTGAATATTAACGTTGTGCATTTTTGATATTTTGGAATGGTTAGAGACTTTTTCAAGAATTGCTTTAATTATCAGTATGAAAGTACCATAATTTATGTGGTAGAATACAATATTAATTTATTGCGCTATCGTACACAAACATGACAACACGAACATTCGCGCAAGCGCAATGCGCTGTCTTATTCGCGTACATGCTGTCAAGCGCCGTCTTACGAATTTTCGATCAGGTCACAAGTTCTGACTCGAGTTTAGAAGTTCTTACCCATTCCAAAAAAGTGCGTAACGTCGGTAAAGAAATTTCACTTTAAAAAAATTAGTAAAGGAATTTGAAAACAGATTGCTGGACAGAACAATAAAAAATAAACTCAATTATAATTTGTCAAAAAAGCCTTACTCCTTTTGAAAACAACAAAAAAATCTTCGAAATATCAAAGTCTCTGGATTTCAATAGTAGACTGTCTGATCGTGACTTCCTAGACTTTGAAATTGTAGGGGATTCCAAACTTTAGTAACAGATCAATTAATAAATAAACTTCTTTATTTTGTTGCCATAGTTATAGTTATAGTGTGCGTCCGCTCTTCAGTTTAATGATTGCTCAAAGGTGGTAAAGCAATAGTGTGGAGGTGCCGTGTCAGGACCTAGATAGCTTGAAGCACGTTCTGCTAATGGTGCGCGGGACATCGTCGCGATTCATATCGTCTGGATTAAGGGAAATAATTACAACAGATGCATGCGGTGATAACGACGCCCTTTATTTTGTAAAGGTTAGGCTTTAAACATTTAGTGTGGTTGGGTTGAGTTATAGACTCAGTTCAATACATATCGTACGTACTAACATATTTTGGTAGACTGCTGTTTAGAGTCAACGCTTATTTTGAGTGATAAGACATCAAACAGGTATACAAGTATTCTAATGGCAAGAGACCACCGTCACAGTATTAAGAATTCTACCTACTAACTAATTAGTATTATTAAGACTGTGCCACCGTCGTCTAAAGACATCATAGATGTATTTGTTATATTGTGGGTGCGTAACTGTTTTGAGGATGAGGTGTTATTGTAAGTGTGTGAGTCTACCGGCTACCTCACCTCCGGACCGACACATAACACTGTCATTATTGCGACAGGAATATGTAAGGCGATGGATCTCTACCCTGCGAGTATATACAAAAATTTCCTTTTTTTTATGATATTGAAAGGCAAACAAGCAGACGGATTTCCTGATGTTAAGAAATTCCCGCCGCCTAGAGACATCAAACGTGGTAATGGTGCGCTGCCAACCTGAGGCCGGGATGTTAGGCCTCGAGCAAAAGTAAGTTTACCGGCTACCATACCTTCCAAACCGGAACACGTCATGACGTTATGGAGGCAGGAATAGGTAAGGCGGTGGTACCAATCCGGGCGAGTCGCTGCTAAACTCTACCACCTAGTCAGATGTCACGGTGTTAGTGAAGGTGAGCCTATGCTTTTACGAGCTGCCTGACAAGGAAGGCAGATGGTCTATTCTACAAAGGAGCCCGGACCAAAACAGGGAAAAATAAATTTCATGTAAATATTTACATGAAATTTATTATATTTATTTTGCAATACTGTAGTAGTATAAACCTAATACCTTTAAACATGTACATGTACCATATTATCTAATATATAAAATTCTCGTGTCACAGTTTACGTTGCCATACTCCTCCGAAACGGCTTGACCGATTTTGATGAAATTTTTTGTGCTTATCCGATATCTATGAGAATCGGCCAACATCTATTTTTCATCCCCCTAAATGTTAAGGGTGGTCCACCCCTAATTTTTTTTTTGCAATTTTCAGACAAAAATTTTTGTTTTTAATTTTTTTATGTTACAGCATATAAAAGTACATACAACCCTAAATTTTCACCCTTATATCACCAACCCCTATTTTTTAATAGACATTTTTTATACCGGGTCGATAACTGATCAATCGTTATTTAATTAGTTGTATGGCAAAACAACGTTTGCCGGGTCAGCTAGTACGTGTATATAATTCAAGAACTGATAGATTTATTCATACATTTTCTTACGTTTTAGGCACTTTTTGGCTATACTTGAATTCAGATTATCATGATCAGAATCTTTAGGATCTGGCGCTAAACTCAAAATATTCCTTTTTTACATCTTCTGTTGCATGCACTGCGAAAACAGTTAAAGTTAAGCAGTTAAAGTTAAAAAAAATTCGTTACTAATTATTTTTAGTTTAACTCTCTAAAACACTTTTTAGACAAAACAATAAAGTAGGTTCGTGCGTCAATGAGATTTATGGTGTCACATACTATAGCATAGTGTAATTTATAATAATGAAAGTCGTCTTCTTGATTGTTCTTCTGTAACATTAACAAAAATGGTCAGAATCAACAGAGCATACATACAGTTTTCACATCATAATATTTATGGCTGCCTTGTTGGTTGAGGGGTTAGCTTACCCACCTAAATGCCCCGACGAACCGTGAGGCGAGGGTTCGATTCCCGGCAGCGGGGGCAGGCATTTGTATGATGAACATAGAGATCTGTATTTCCAGGTGTGGGTGTTTATTTTATTTATTTCGGTATTTGTATAATATGTATAACTGAGTGTTAATAACGTAGACCTTTAGCATAAGCACATGATTTCCCTTAGGATTAGGTCAGTTTGTTTAATTTGTCCAGTGATATTTATTTCTTTAATATGATGTTCCTTCTTGATTATTGTGTAATTGTCATTGCTAAAGACTAAAAAAAGTAAAAATGAACAATAACTGAATAAACAAAAGAAATCGCTTATGTACATGAATTAATTAAGTGGAATATATTTTTTTATAAGTTCAAATATGCGATAAAGTAATATTGAAATAAAAAAATGCAAGACAAATACTCTATATTTCTAAATCTTTTATTTTTTTAATTTGAACTTATAAAAATAAAACAGTCGCTCGGATTTTATTCGAGGGTGGTGTCAAGAGTCTCTGAAAAAAGTGTTTGTATGAACAAAAAAAGAAATAAACGTAAAAGAAAACAAGGCAGGTATGCAAGGTTCGTGACATTTATCACTCGATACTCTCTATAAGGAAGCTTGGCGTGAATATGTATGTGTAGAATATTACTTTCTATTTTTTAATTCAGCTAGATATAAAAATGACTTCGATAGTTTGCTAAAATATTATTTATTTCCGATGCAAACCGTTGTTTGTTAGTTGGTGAGCAGTACAATGTTGTAACGGTAACATTCGATTATTTTCAGTTATTTGCTAATTTGGGGAATTCATCAATCAATTCCTTTATGCTGTTATAGCAATTATAAAATAAAAATTGCTCAAGTTTAATTCTAACTTGTTTCGTTTTAGTTTCGCTGTTCATTGTTTCCGGTAATTTGTCATTTCCGGTAATTTTTATGGACATTACAAAGATACTTGCTGGAGAATCCAAATTTTGATTTGTACAATAGTAAATGTAATATGTGTATATACCGTAGTGTTCGTTAGTTAGTTGCTCCTCGTCATCTTTTTGCTAACAAGGTGATTCCTAACAGATTTATATATAAATATGTATATATATTTCTAAAATATAGACGCAATAGCTGTTGCCTGCGGCTGCGCCCGCGCTTTCACAGGACCCCGTTCTGAGTTTGGGATTAAAAGCAGTCTAACTTTAAATCCCAAACGCACAACGGGTTATTTAATCCAGGTCACAATCTGTCTACGTCCCAAATTTCAGAAAAATCCGTTCAGCCATTCGAGCGTGAAAGAGTAACAAACTTCCATACCTATATATATACTTACAAACTTTCGCATTTATAATATTAGTCTATCTAATCGTCTAAATCCATCCGGTGAAAATAAAAAAAATAATTAAAAAATAGGATTTCAGTTTTGTCGCGCGCGTGCGGGTTCGTTGTTTTTGTACTGTGAACTGTGCTGGTGTATCCGCACTTCCGCACTGTTTTCCCACAGTATGATGCCGTTACTAAGTCATGACACTAACAGCATCATTGAGTGTCTGCACAGTAGGGTTTTTTATGTCGCGGACAGCGTACCCAGATTTTGATATATTTAATTTTAGTTTTACAGTAAGTTGGAAGTTATGGATAAGCCCAGAAGGAAAAAGTAAAGTATCTTCACGCCCATATCCCCGAAGAGGTAGGCAAACGCACAACCAGGGCACCCACGACTAGTCGAAGACACTAAGTCCCACAATGTGATAGGTGGCAAGCCTATCGCCAACCGGGCACATTTCCAATCCCGACCAATATTTTTTTATTAGAAAATTAGAAAAATCCAATTTTCTTTGTGTTGGCCGACCCGGGATTCGAATCCCGGACCTCATGCAGTCAAGTCCAACACCCGGACCGCTAGACTACAGAGGCGATGAAACACCACCACACAATTTGAAAACAACTTCTAATTTCAGATTGCATAAAGAAGAGAGACAACTTTCTATACAGGGTTGGCCCTGGAACCAACAAACACAACACAATGTTTAAAAAAGTATTTTTTAAATGATCAGTAGTTATTGTTTAAATATTTATTAATGTAAAAAAATGTCTTTTCACAACAGACGAACAGTTTTTTTTATGAAGTTAATTGCGTCAAAGACTGTCAAAATAAAAATAACAATTTGATTTCCGCCGTGAATGAAATCGTGTTGCTTCTTTTAAAACACTGATATTGAGACATTTCTTAAAAATAATTTAATATAATTATTATTACTATATAAGTTTTATGCTGGTTGGACTTAGGACTAATTTGGTGTATGCCCTTTATATCTATATCAATTTTCGGTTAGTAGGTATAAATGGTCACTATTTTTATTTTTGGGTAACTTCCCAAAGATCTTAAGTTATGTTTTTCTTCCAATTATGTATTAAATTGATTATTGAGATGAGTTACAAATCAAGTGGGTATGATACGTTGACATGGAGTTAATTCCATTAAAAACATTTTCAAACACAATGTTGCCAAGATGAGGCCATATCGCTCGAACTGTAAAAAGTTTTTAGATCAAGCGTCCTAGTCTAAACACGACTTTATACAAAAGTCAAAATATGTGAGTTGGATCCATTGCCTTCGGGCCGAGTGTCTTGAGGGGTAAGCTCTGAACCTCTGAACTATCTGACAATTGGAGGAGACTAGATGAAGGTAGTGAAAACGGTTCACATAGAAATCAAATCCATGAAATATCAGTGGAATCAAAGACAATAAGCATGTTTTGATAATCGATAGATGAACATTTAAGTAACAATAAACAGCGGGCCGGTCGCTTCAACTCGGATTTAACATTCCGAGTGACACAATAAATAGCCATTAACGTCTGTTATACCGTTCACACCCTTCGGAACAATCAGATTAGGTACGTTGTGAAGAAATGAGTGACGTTATAATGGTAGGTAGGTATATAGGGGCAATCGTCCTATTACTATCCTGTCGGCGAGCTGTGTGCCGCTGGACGGAGGTGCGTCGTGACCGGTCGCTTGACGCGCTCTAATGAAGTCGTAAGGTGCATTCGATCTACCACATTTGTTCCCCAAGAGTAGGAAAGGCTTTTTACAGTTTACTTAAAAATTAATTTGATTTTAGAGAAAATCAACAACAAAAAGTTATAATTTCAAAGAGAGTAAAATAACAAGATTACCACAAATAAAAGGTAAAGTGAGCTACTACGTAGTAGAGTTTAGAGGAAACTGCCTAATGGTTTCCAATTATTACCTTACAACTTGTCATGAATATATTAAATGAGCTAGCTGTCCCGAAGACCTTCGTTCTACCCGTTCTGTTTGTAAGGGAAAACTTCAAACGTTATTTTTTTCCTCAGTTTCCTTTCCTTTTTTCTTATCTTTTATAACTTCCCTAAAATTCCATTAACATTCCAAAAATAAATATGTATAGAATAAAGAAAAAAAGACAAGCCCGCTGAGTTGCCGGATCTTCTCAGTGTTCTTATTTTTTATAGAAGAGGAGGCAAACGAGCAAGTGGGTCACCTGATGGAAAGTGATCACCTCCGCCCACGGACATCCGCAACACCAGGAGTATCACAGATGCGTTGCCGACCTTTAAGGAATGAGTACGCTCTTTACATGAAGGTTTAAGTCATAATCGTTTGGGAATACCGCCCTCGATAACTGATTCCACAAAGGTGTTATACGGGGTAAAAAATGTCTTCGGATTCGCACAGTTGTAGACAGCCACGCATCGAGATGAGGGGCATGATATCTTAAGCTCTGACGCGATGTCCGAAGGTGGAAATCAGCGGCTGGAATTAAACCAAACAGCTCCTCAGAGTATTCCCCATGATAGATGCGGTAAAAAACACTAAGTGACCCAACATCTCTACGCAACGCTAAGGAATCAAGCCGACTGGTAATTGCCCGGTCTTTGACAATTGGAATTGCTCTACGTTGAATGCGGTCAAACGGAAGGAGCTGGTACTGTGGAGCCCCAGCCCAGAGTTGAGAACAGTACTCCATATGAGACCGAATTTGCGCTTCATATAGTTGTAAGCGATGGGCCGGCTTGAAATACCGTCTCGCTTTACTGAGCACACCAAGTTTTTTAGAGGCTATTTTAGCCTTCTCCTCCAGATGTCCACGAAATTGAACATGACTCGAAATTTCAACGCCGCGTATACCAATGCAGGCTGTGGCAGAAAGGGAAACGCTCTCAAATCGAGGAGATGCGACAAAGGGAGTCTTTTTAGCGGAAAACGCGCAAACTTGTGTCTTGTTAGAGTTAAATTGCACCAGATTCTGCTGGCCCCAAAACGAAATTTCAGACAAAAGATTGTCAATTTTAGACACAAGTTGGTTCCGGCTCTCGATGACATGTTCTCGCGATATATTATGTCGGCCAAAGTATAAAGCTTCTCCAGTGTCGTCGTGTCGTCTGCATAGCAATGAGTATCAATAATTTGCAACATGTCATTGATATGCAGAAGAAACAAAGTAGGAGAAATCACACAGCCTTGGGGAACACCAGCATTGACAGGTTTGGACTCCGAGCACACACAGTCGACAACGACCTTGAAGCTACGCCCCGTCAAAAAACTAGTGATCCATGTACCTAATTTCTCAGGAAGATCGTAAGAAGGAAGCTTCGATAGAAGCGCCTTGTGCCACACCCGATCGAAAGCTTTCGTTATGTCCAAACTGACAGCCAATGCTTTTTCCTTGCTTTCGACTGCTTGCGCCCATCGGTGTGTTAAGAAAACCAAAACAACACCACCTGAACGACCCCGACGGAAACCGTATTGACGGTCATTTAACAGCTAGTGATCCTCTAGGTACCTTAAGAGCTGGCAGTTTGTGATGGATTCCATAACTTTGGAAAACAAGGAAGTTATAGCTATAGGTCAGTAATTGGACGGATCCGAGCGGTTACCTTTTTTAGGGATCGGGTGCACTAAAGCGGTCTTCCATGAATTCGGTACAGTGCCTGATGAATAGGAGAGCCGGAAAAGTCACGTTAAAATTGGTGCCAGCTCAGGAGCACACGCTTTGAGAACAATCGGAGGGATACCATCGGGCCCACTCGACTTGTTGACGTCCAATGAAATAAGTGTTCTACGCACTGAACTCTGCAGAAACTTTATTTCTGGCATAGACACTTCACACCGCGGATGGTCGGCGGCGTGTTTCCATGGTCATCCAAAGTCGAGTTGGAAGCAAAGAGGGAGCCTAGAAGTTCGGCTTTCTCTTTCGCATCATGGGCCAGCGAGGCATCACTTCGGTGTAAAAATGGTAAAGATGGTAAAAATGGCTTCGCGAAATTTCCATGGAAAGCCTTGGCGAGAGACCAAAACGCTCTTATTCCCGAAGGCAAGTGAGCCAATTTCTCGCCAATTCTGCCAATGTGCTCGGACTTTGCCCTAGCAATAGCTCTTTTGAAAGACCTAGAGTCAGAATTGTACTCCTTTTTAATCGAACTGGTGTTTCCGTCGCAAGACTTCGGTGTGGCCCAGGCCTGGTAGCATTTCCGCTTATGGCTAAGTGCCATCTTACAGGGACGGCTAAACCAAGACTGGGACTTGCCTCCAACAGGCACGTTGGTGAAGAAGAAGAGAACGGAATATAAAGTTCCATACCCTGCAGCACCACATCAGTGATAGCATCAGCAACGATATCTGGATCATTCAGCGAGAAGCAAATCTGCCTCCATGGGTAAGACGTAAAAAAAAATATCGCATCTCGTCCCAATCTGCTGACCTATAATGCTACACTCGACGCCAGCCTGATGGTGGTAGCCGCACACAGGGTGGAATGGACTCTGCATTCCGGACTAAGCAGTGGTCAGAAGATCCAAGTGGGGCATCGACAGGGACTTTATAGTTCTCTGGGT
>NJDC01005144.1:115534-155879 GCA_002245475.1 Calephelis virginiensis
GCTGACTTATAATGCTACACTCGACGCCGGCCTGATGGTGGTAGCCGCACACAGGGTGGAATGGACTCTGCATTCCGGACTAAGCAGTGGTCAGAAGATCCAAGTGGGGCATCGACAGGGACTTTATAGTTCTCTGGGTGAGAGGTCAGCAGTAGGTCAAACAGTGAAGGCGTATGATCCCCCACATCTGGAATTCGCGTGGGCGAAGTCACCAGTTGCGTGAGATCATAGGACAGGGCAAAGTCGTGAACAGATCTATCCGCATGATCGATGGAACTTGAACCAAGCCAATCAGCATGGTGGGCGTTAAAATCACCAAGAATTACGATCTCCGCGGATGGATCTGCTCAGATACAAAATCAGAAGCTATTTGCATATGCTCAACGAGCCGGTCTGTCTCAGCATTGCCGCTATGTGACCTGTACAGGCACCTGTACAGTCCTGTGGTTCAACCTGTTGTCTAAGCAGTCAACGCACATCCAAAGAATAGATAGGCCTTCAAGATTGCCGAGGCGCCGGAAACAAATATCCTCTATGACGAAAGCGCACACGCCAGCCCGAGGTATATATGAATGTTCCAGTTTATATTATTTATAGAGGTACGATGTGTCAACCGGAGAAGATATTTTCGTCTCAGTCAAAAGGAGCAAGGCTAGCTTCGCCGTCTCCAGGTGAAAGTGGGAGGCGTTAAAGTTGGAGTGTATTCCCCTAATATTGCAGAAATCCACAACGAGCGTGGAAGGGGTCGCCGAAAGTTTTGTGCCCTGCTTGCCTCGAACATATTAAATTTTACGCGCAAACCCCCCCAATAGTACGTGAGGCCACCTAGCGTTTTCCTGACCCCAAGTTTTTGGACCGTCCCACCAATGGGCGATAGGGTCGTCACGTCCCTGCGCTATGTGTGGCCGCGTTCTGATCCGGTGGTAGTTTATAATATTACATTATAGACTCGTCACAAGTGCCTCTTGTAAGGTGAATGTGAACAAAAATACTTTCTATTCTATTCCAATTCAAGACCAAAATTATCAAATTATGTTCAGCTGTTCTCGAGTTTTAGCGAGACTAACGAACAGCAATTGCTTTTTATATATGAAAGAAGATATTTATAATATGTAGATATTATGTATGTCTAATGTAAAAATCCAAGTCAAACAACTTAATTATATAAAAAAGGAAAGTATTTACTTTTATTTTAATAATTTAGTTTAGTAAACAAAGCGACTCCCATTTCATTACTATGTCGCCTAAATGTAAACTAATATTCCAAGAGAGATCCACCAAAATTCATTCGTTACTGTCCAAATGTTGGTGTAGCAACCATACCCTTCTTATTTTGGGGTTCGTTAAAAAGGTTACAACTAAACGTTTTACTCGTATGAACGCCTCGTTGGTCGAGTGCCTAGCGTACACGTCTAACGACATCGACCAACCGCGAGGCTCGGGTTCGATTCCCGACGGGGGCAGGCATTTGTGTGATGAACATTTAGATGTCTGCATTTCCGGGTCTGGGTGTATATTAAATATATTCTGGTATCTATTTAAGTATTTCTATGTATTAGAATCGTTGTTTAACACCCATAACACAAGCATATAATTTGCTTACTTTGGGGTTAGGTTCAATTTGTGTGTCTTGTCCATTTATTTATTTATTTTATTTAATTATTTGAAGAAAATTACTTGTAAAAAAGTAACACCATAAAAAAAAGTTTATTGATATATACTTTCACAACCATCTAAACCGTTCTCTGTTAAAAACTGAGCAGCGTTAGATATATTAAGGTAAATGCGAAGCTCTTTGTGACTAGCTGCTTGACGCGCTTTAATGCAGTCTTAGAGTAGGGATAGTAATTTTAAATGGAAGAAAAGGAGGCTTTTATGTGAAAACGTACTTTTTGAAAACTTTTTTCCCCCGTGTTGGTCCGGGCTCCTTTGCAGAATAGACCATCTGCCTTTTTTGCCAGGCAGCTCGTAAAAGGCGAGCATAGGCTTATTATCACTGGCACGGTGACATCTGAGTAGGTGGTAGAGTTTCGCAGCGACTCGCCCGGATTGATACCACCGCCTTACCTATTTCTGCCGCCATAACGTCATGACGTGTTCCGGTTCGGAGGGTAGGGTAGCCGGTAATCTTACTTTTGCTCGAGGCCTAACATCCTGACCTCAGGTTGGCAACGTACCATTAACATCTTTGGTGTCTCTAGGCGGCGTGAATTTCTTGCCATCAGGAAATCCGTCTGCTTGTTTGCCTTCCTTTAACATAAAAAAAACGAAAAAGGACATGCTCTGTTGGTTTGGTCGTGTAGAAAATTATTACATTCAAAATATTTTCGGTCGCCTGGTTGTATAACAATCTTTTCGTCATCACGTCAATCTCGATCATGTCAGAAATCATGAAGCATCGAAGTCGGCCCATACGTTCAACAGGTATGATGCATTGACACTTACACCCACAAAGACACGTCAGTTTTTTTTTAGATGAATTGTAAATATTACGAAACATAAAACCATAATTTTTAAACTTTTATCCAACAGCCGCCTCCCATTTCATTCATCATGTCCTTGTCTTTAAGTCCTCGTCATCAGAAAATATGAACAGGTCTAGTTAAGGCGAAACGATTGATTTAATGGCAAGCATTCTAGGGTTACGTCTCCTATCTTCGAGCTATATCATCAGATCAACTAAGTCGGACCGGAACATGTTAGTGTTTTAGCTGTTAGGGCTCACATATGTTTCAAAATGAAATAAATACCAATAGTGCGTCTAATAAAGTCAGTTTCTGAATGTTACAAAAATATTTAATGTTACCAGAACATTCTACCTCATTGCGGTGGGCAAATACGAGTACTTTGATGTAAAAAAAATGTATATTCTGAACAAAGTTGTAATAAGAAAATTAGCCTTTTTTTACATTTTCGATAATATTTGATTCAATGAAAAAGAGATACACATCCAAGTAACCTCTGAATATGTTATCAAGATTTAGCTGCATGCGACTTTGCTAACTTTTTTTAAATATCATCGAAGCTACTCGTATTTTACTGTACTGCAGTAACCACTTTTTTATAGAAGAGAGTGGGCGAGTGGAACACCAGATAATAAATGGTTATCGCCACTTCCGGATACCTTTGATAGGCACCAAGTGTGCCACAGATGGGTACATTGCTGGCCTTTAAGAAATGATAGTCGAACGTTATTTTCTTGAAGATTACTACGTTACATCTGTTTTGAAATAGCGCTGTTGGTAACTGATCCCACAAAAATGTACCAAGTAAAAACTGTTTTAGAAATCATATATTAGTCATTAGATTATCGTCACGGACAAAGGTAGTGGGCAACTTTAGGCTCTGTAGTGATATCGAAATGTTATTTTATCCCCTCTGTGCTCTAGCGGTCCAGTTGTTGGACTTGACTGCATGAGGTCCCAGGTTCGAATCCCGGGTCGGGTAACAAAAAGAAAATTGGGTTTTGCCAATTTTCTAATAAAAAAATGTTGCTCGGGATAGAATATGGGCCCGGTTGGTGATAGGCTTGCCACCTATCACATTGTGGGACTTAGTATCTTCGGCTAGTCGTGGGTGCTCTGGTTGTGCCTCTGCCTAATTCTTCGGGGATATGGGCATGATATTGAATACTTTTAGTGATATTGAAACGTGAAATTCACCCAAGAGCGTCAAACCAAGCTAAATATAAATAAATAAAGGATGATATTTTTGCAAACTCTAAATTTCAGAACGGGTTCTATGCCCGGGTCGGGCAACAAAAAGAAAATGTGTTTTTCCAATTTTTTAATTAAACAAGGCTACTAGCATTGGATATGTGCCCGGTTGGTGATATACCTGTCATCTGTTATATTGTAGTACATTTATTATTAAAGTAAAGATTTTGCGAGTCTGCTATTAACAGAATATCATGGAGGTTGGGGTAATTTTATAATGAAAAGCACCCTCCATACTTCCAATGTACCGTACTGGGTGGCACTTATTATAAGTGATTAGAGTGTTGCGACCGCTGGAGGTAGGGGGGGGGGGGGGACACTCGCGCACTACACAACTATTACGCTTGAGTCATCTCACGCCTTAGACCGGGCACAGACGTCCGGTTTCTTGACTTGATTTCCTGGCCAGGAATTCAGATTTAGAATTCCTTATGACTACCTCACACTTACGGATTTTTGTATTTTTTTAATTTCATACGTATAGAGACACAAATCGAATAAATTATTTAATTATTTTACTATTTGAATCAATCGTTCTACCATTTTTAAATTTGTTCTTTAGTTTTTGTTGTTGCGGTAAGACAACTATTATGACAATTTCGAAAGATAAAGTGATATGACTAATTTTTTAAGCTTTTGTTTGAAAAATTTGCCATTTAGTTTTTAATATTCATTTAGTTGATAAACATTACAAACTGTTATTAGCCTGGTATAGTGCCACCAACTATTCCTGTGAAGGAATCAAAACCGAAACTTAACCGTTACTACGTGAAACGTTATTCCGCTGATTACATTTTTTTTTATTATATTAGTTTTTTACAATGTTGAATTATGTTTTTCTTTAGTCTTCTCCTTTTGTCTTTAGTCATTGGAGAGTGAGTATTAGCCTTTTTTTAAAAAAAAATGTTTAAAATTAAACATCATTTTTTCTATTCAAAGATAAATTTCAGAAATTTATACAATAGAGATTTCAAAATGTGAAATGATATGCTTCAGTCATGTATATCTCACAAATGATGCATATCTCTTCAGTGATTCAGATACTAATGTTGAAATCTAGAAATACACTTTTACAATGCTATTCCGAATGAAAATTTTCGTTTGTGTACGGTGACTGAATCGAAATGTACGCGAGCGCTGCGTCTGAGGTCACGTCATTAAGTTTTTTTTCCGTGCTTATAATCCGAACAGTTATTAGGTTTTTTTTTCTGATTGGAAAGAATAGGAACGTCTGCGGTATTGTAAACATTTTGTATGAAAGTAGAGCAAGTAGGTTTCAGAACAAGGTTTCTGATCCGGAAACCTGACCAGGAAACTGGATATCTGCGCCTGGCCTTACTGCTTTCTTCTTCGTTCTTCTCTGAGTTTTCTTATAAAATCAAGTCAAACAACAACAAGTCAAGTTGAATTAGCTGCTATAACTATGCTATATGAAAACAATCTAAAAATAAATCTTACGTAGGCAAAATTAGGTGAATTTCAAGCACATTATAGAGATACTAAAAAATTAGATGTTATTTTAAATAATACTACTATTGAGAATGTAGATTGTACTAAATTCCTAGGAATTGGAAGGATAGTCCATGGGTGGAGGTGATTACTGATTACTTTCCATCAGGTGACTGACTTTCTTGTTTGGGGCAAACTCTTGTATTTAAAAAAAAATCGATAAATTTTGTAACTAGAAATCACATACTGATTCATACTGATTCTGATAAAATCGATAGGTTTGTAGTGTTTTAGGGTATGTATTGAGAAGAATTAGAGAAGTGTCATGATTATAGGCATCTCTGTTATATATATATAGGCATCTCTGTTGCTTCATACAAATGCTGAAGTCCTAGATTTGTCACATTTTAGAAATAATGAGAAACTACATGTGCCTAACCAAGAACTCAACATTTACCAAAATAATGTATATTGCATGTCCATTCATACGAGAGTATACAACCCAATTCCTGATAATCTTAAATCACGTCCATTAAATAGATTTCGAAAAAATTTATTCAACTTACTTTTAGAGAAAACATATTATGGTGTCAAAAATTTTCTTGCATACAAGAATAAAGTATGGAATTATTTTTAATATAATTGGTTGCTATGAGTTTGTTTTGTCGTTTCTTCGCCTGTCTGGTTAGGTTTGGAAACGGTAGTAGTTTACGGTAAATAGAGATAAATTGTATTTGCATTTTAAAAATTGTTTGTTTTAATAAATATCATGTAATCAATACAAAAAACATTGAGTTACTAGTAAATAAAAAAATAAAATTACTTATTTGCTTAAAAGCTATTAAAATATTTGCACATCACAAGTTGGTAGAATATGTTGAAACGGTTTCATTATTTTGTAACATCTTTGTAACCCTCATACTCCGCAAATAAATATTTTTTTCTTTCTTCTTTTTTTATGCAAACTATAGGTACTAATAGCTCCCGTATATACTTCTTGCACATGCCCTTCCGACGTAATATATGTATAATTATATTTTTTTTGTTACAATGTAACATCGATACTTTAAATATAAGTGACGTCTTACTTTACAACCTGTTAAAAGACCTTTAGTTAGCCATTTGCTTTTATGCGTTAATAGATACTTGAACCCGAATCTTTGCAAAACATACTAGTAATTCAAAAAATAAAATAAAAATGTCATAAAGTATATTAAGAGCTTCCTTACAATTTTAGTTACTAAGAACCTCACTGAAGGTTAAAGATGACAGGCATTCATAAAACTTTTTAATATATTCTTGGCCAAAAAGGCGCCTTGTCTCAAGCCAAAAACTATCCCTTTACAGTTTACAGTTTCATGATCAGATAAATCATAGGGTTTAATAACCACATAACCGAACGATTATGTGGTTATTAAACCCGATTATTAAAGAGATATCGACATACCGCTTTACAAAAAATATTCAACTTGGTATTCCGTTTCATTGATGTTAAAAATCGAAGATCTGAAGTATCTGATGAAGAACCCTCAGCTGGTCTCAGCTGTATTAGAGATATGGTATTGCCCCCTTCTAGTATTGGTACATAAAAAAAAACGACTGTCATTGCAAAAATCTAGTGAAGTGAGACACATCTTCTAATTTAATCTAGCCTATTGTGTTAAAATTAAAGGAAAACTCTGGTCTCTGGATAGGACTAGACTAGCTTTTATACTTATAATTACAAGTTTACAAGAAGAAATAGTCGAACATTACCCAAATTACACTAAACTATTGATGTCGGTAATAATTAGATTCACGAATTAGAAAAAAATTTGAGATCGTACCCCGGGCATACGTGTACAGAGAACAATTCCCAATTTGTGAAACGTATGTCCTAACAATTAACAAGAGTCAAGGTCTAAGTATAAAAAAATCCCTCGTGGACATTGGCACCTTCATATTCCCTTGTGGTCAAACCTACGTGGCGCTTTCACGAGTAACTCATCTTCATGGGGTGCACCACATAAATGTTGACATAAAAAGTATAAAACCTCAACCTTCGGCGATTACCGAATACAGCCGGCTTAGCCGTAAATACCGCGCCGATCTTTCAGAACTTAAACTGTCTAAAATCTCTAAAAGAACAAATAATGAACGTGAATGGGCAATACTAAAAACTGTTGCTACTGTACAAGGATCAGAAAAGGAAAAAAGAAACGATATATTTGTAACATTAAAAAAAACTACTCGTAGAAAGAAAAAAAAAGTATGGAATAAAAAAAAATAGTAAAACAAATCAATAAACCCACGTATCTACAAAAAGATGTGATATTCCACCGAAAACATTTTGTACATAGTACAAGTGAACGGCCAAGTCACAGAATAAAAACAATAATAAGAGAAATAAGAGTAATAAGAAGAACAAAACTATACTAATAAAGAAATCGCAGTAAGAAACCTCAGACTTGGCACGAATTTGTCTAGATTTCATTATTTTTTAGAGATAAAGAAGCCGCTCCATCGAGACTTGGCTACATTCTTACAGAATGTTTTTGGTCACTAGAGGGTCGCCTTTAAACTCACTAAAAGCGGCTTGCAGATTATCAGTTATCACGTTTATTCAGAGCTCCGGCGATATTTGATGTAAGCAAAAAAAACTGATTGTTATTTATATTTTCAAAGTTATTACTCGGTTTTGGCTTAAAACGATATGGTATGGAACCTTTTTTAGGTTTAGCATCAGAATCTAATTTCAACCCATTTTTTAGACTAAAATAACACATTTTTTTAAAAGTGTTAGAAGTTTTGTTTATTGTAGTTAATCTATATACATACATTTTGTACAAACTCAAAGAGCCATGAGCTGCCAGGCTCACATGGCAATCAAGATAATACTAATAAGCAATTAAACGGTACATATTCTTGCGTAAAAGTGATAATCAATCCTGAGGTAGGGGTGGTTGCAACCTGACACTTCACGTTCCAGGCCTTGGCACTTGTTTTACTTGAGCAATGTGGCATTGAATCTGCCTGCTATTCGGTCTGTCATATTATGCCGATATTGACTGTGAACAATCACGCTTCACTCTTAATGATAAGAGACAACTTAAGTAGGTGATAGACCTATAAACACCATAGATGTCAGATGTGTATCGCTGAACAGTGGCCAAGTTTTCTGTCTTAATACGCAAGAATAGGTGAGGTGGTGGATCCTTATTTGACTCGAGTTTACACTTTTCAAGCTGCCAAACACGGAGACAGTTACAAGTGTAGTCTACTCTACACAAGGAGCTCGGCCCAACGCCGGAATACATCAAAAATGTCACTAGCGGTGTTGGACTTGACTTCAGGAGGTCATCCCCAACTCGGCAAACAAAACTAAAATGTGTTGCTTGAATTTTCTGACAAAATAACTTTGCCAGGGATTGCACATGTGCTCGGATGGCGAAAGCTTTGCCACCTTTAATATGGTAGGACTTAGTGTATTCGTCTTATCGTGGATGCTATTGTTACACCTCTGCCAACCTCTTTGAAGATACGGACGAGAATGTATTTTACTTTATATTACATTTAATCAATCGTCAAAAAACTTTAAAACATGACTACAAATAAGTAACAGGAGAAAGTAGGCTACTTTTATCTTTATAGAAGTTTCTGTGGAAAACCTAAAAGCAGGTAACTGATTGAATAACCTATTGCTTGTGAGTGTGTACATGTACGAGACTCACCACTCGAGCGGGCAGAACGGGTAAGCGGTCAAGGCTCCAGTCTGTTGCTTCCCACACTTCATATACTAAAGTTTCCCATAGTATTTGGCGCTAGCTACAATTTGCTAATGTAATATCCCGTATATTCGCCGGGTTCCGTACCCACGCTGTAGCGATTGTTTGTTCTGGCTACTCATCGCTCAATAGGAAGTGAACATTACTAGCTACTACACAGCATGTTTTGAAAAGTTTTGTTTTTTTTTTAATTACCAAAAATCTCTTTATAATGGTTATTGCTTATTAGTGATAAAACTAGACTCATAAAAAGCACCTCAGACTAATAAATATTTATTTCGCAGAATGTAACATTGAGTTTTATCTGGGAATGCTCCCAAAAAGATGAGCAAAACGAAACGGGGACACTAACTTATCACCTTTCTCTTAGCGTGATCATTTTTATTTGTGTAATTCCAGATAAATATTTTTTCAGGATACGAATGTTATCAAATTGAACTACTTAAGAGTTCTGTTTTTTTTTAAATAACATAGCTCGTATACTGTAGCCGTCTTATTAATAAAAGTGGATTATAGCGAGTCTACCTCTACTCCAAGTTTGAAGTTGATGTTAATGTTAAGTTTGAAAAGCTATAAAAAATAAGGAAGTAAATACTTTTTAAATCTTTTTTTTCTTTCTAGGCACACTAAGACCTATTGCGATACTGCCTCTTCCATCAAAATATTTTTTTCTATTTTCCCAAATTAGAAAGTAGCTGCCTGAGATAAGATAAATAACTAAATAAACATAAAATGTGAAAGGTTCTAAAGTCATTTTGTTAAACTCCTTATTTTCCCTACGACAGGCTGTATTTTCAGTTACATTTTTACACGTGAAATCAGATTTCAATTTTCGTGAAATCAATTTTTAATTTCTTACAATTTTTTTATATCATGAATTTTTAATAGCTTGTCTTCAATAAGTTGTCTCCCTCAATCAATTACATGCCCCGTCTGTATTGCTAATCATTTTCTTCATTTTCCAAAACAAACTTTGTATTTAACAACCTACAAAAAAAGTTGCAAATCTTAGCTTCTTACTTTTGTCTTACACTGATTTAGTGTCATAGTTTATCATGTTTAATTTTATTTGTAAATCTAATTATTAACACTTTAGCAATTTAGGTATGCAGTTTTTTCAATGTTTTACCTTTTATCATCCTCAAGATTGGAGAGAATCGCTAAATGTTCCCTCCAGACAGTACCAAAATAGTTTTGTGCTGCCATAACACATAAATTAATCCCTCGTAAGGAAGGTGTAGGTATTTTATTGTTACACCAGGTTTTTTTAATCTTTTATATTTTATTGAGGCCTTTCGACAGACAACACAACACGTTTACTAATAACTTTTTTAATATGAAGATTGTACTTCGTTGTTCAGGGAATATTATGTCCAATTGTAAACTCGGATAGTACTTGGAGCAAGCGATTTTAATTAACAAGATGGTAGATGTTATTGAAAATTATCTAAAGCCCCCGATTTCATAATTTGGGTTTTGATTATACCCGATTTTTTAATGTGGTAATATAGCGAACAAGCACACGGCTCTCCTGATGTTAAGAAATAACCGAGGCCTGTAGACACCATACATGTTGTAGGTGTTCCACTGTCTTGTGGCCGGAATGGACGCCAAATGTGCAAGTCTTTAGATTAATAATTATTTAAATACATATGAACTCCTAGAAAGCTGAAATTTGGTATCTAATGTAGTACAACAAATAAAATTAAATTTAGAACCTTACTTCTCCCTACTACACAAATTAGGAGATAGTTGTTTTTACCAATGTATAAAGTTCAAGGATACTTTCTGAAGTCCTAAAAAGTTGAAATTTGGTGTGTAGCCTGATTTTAATGGTGACAAAGAAATTTTAAATTTTGGAACTTTTGTCAGCCTATGCCACAAACTAGCAGATCATGTACATGAATATCGAAATTTAGAATATGAAAAATGGATGGCCCTATGTGTTTGTCTAAAAGCGTTATGGTATGATTTTCGAAATTATCATTTAGCTAATGTTTCCCCATACAACCTTTTTACATCACAAAATGAAACTTCAAAGAAATCAAAATTCTAACTGTAGGATCCCAGTATATCTTTGAAAATTTAATGTATGGTCACAGAAATTCAAGTTCATTTCAAAGAAATTGTGATATACAGTGTGTCAATACAAGGAATAAAAAAAAATCTTGCTGTGCATATGTCTCGTCTCTACAGAGTAAGCCATTCTTTCAAAGAAAGGCCAATGTATACAGTTCTACAATAAACTTCCGAATTATAGGAAAAAAATTCCAACTAATAAATTTAAGAAATGTGTCAAATGTAAATTTAATGAAAAGGGTTATTATAACATTGCTGAACATTTAGCTGATAATACGGCTTAGAATTAATTGCTCCTCATGCCAATCTCTTATAAATATAATGTATCATAACATTTATTATTGGAAACATATTTCAAAATAAGAAAAAAAAAGACAAGCCCGCTTAGTTTCTTGCCGGATCTTCTCAATGTGAGGCCGCGTTTGGATTCGATGGTAGATTTATTATTGTATAGGCGCGTCACAGATTCTTTTTGTAGGTTTACGTGAAATGAAGATAATTTATTATTATTATCATTTATTTGCAATGCCTCTTATTTTATACGTTTAAACATTTAATATAAAAAAAAAATTTGAAATATAAACATAAAAAACAGGTTACCAAAAAAGGTGGTCTTACAACTAAACCGTCAGTGGTCAGGGCGACAGAGTGAGAAATCTCCGTACAATGCGTGCCGTCCCCAAAATTGCTGCCTTCTGAATTCGGTCCTTAATCCAGGGTTGTAGAGCGAGTCTCTTAAGATGTTGGTCGAGACTCTTCGCTATTAGACCGTTTACTGACACGACTATCGAGACAATTATTGTTGAGTCAACATCCCACATGTCAGTAACATCGTGCGCTAAGTCTATATATTTTGTCAACTTTTCCATCTCAGCTTTCACGAGGTTAATGTCACATGGAACTGTGATATCAACAAGAAAAGCCCGGCGCTCCAACCGATCTACCAGCACGATGTCAGACTTATTGGCGACAATAGTCCTGTCCGTGATGATAGATCGGTCCCAGTAGAGCTTTGCATGGCTATTCTCCAGAACTGGCTCCGGTGTATATAGTAAGGCACTTCAAAACTGACAAGTCCATATTGAAGAGCAAGTTGCTGGTGGAATATCTTGGCTACTTGGTTATGTCTATGCAAGTACTCGCCGTTGACAAGATGAGAAGAACCGGAAATAATATGCCTAATAGACTCACCAGGACGATGGCACGCTCGACATATGTCAACTGTGCCATCCCTCATGGTGTATTTCTGATAGTTATTCGTCTTGATAACCTCGTCAGTAATTGTACAAGCAAAACCTTCAGTTTCACCAAAGAGGTCACCGAATCGTAACCAAGATACGGATGCTCAATATCAGGCCCGTAAAAACCTGATAAAATCGACCATGTAGTTCTTTGCTCTTCCATACGTTCAAGCGATCCTGAGTTTAGTACTCAGAATCACCACTAGTTTATGCCAGTTCTCTTTACCTAAGGAGAGCGGAGTCAGTCCATTGTCTTCTGACACTACATCACGATGCATAATTTCACACTCAACATGAAGGAAGCATTCTCTAAGATTGTATACTTCACGGTTAAGGAGGTTTTTGGCATTAAGAAAGCCACGTCCTCCAGATTTCCGAGGAATATACAATCTTATCACAGATGAGCGCGGATGATGCATGCGGTATGTTGTCAATATTTTACGGACTCTTCGGTCCAAGGTATCTAGTTCTGACTGAGTCCACCTTAATATGCCAAAGGTGTATACTAAAACAGGCATCACCCAGCTGTTGAAAGCGCGAACCTTACTACCCCCAGACAAAAGGCTTTTCAACACTTTTGTCAAGCGGCCGAAGAAACGTTCAATCACCAGCTCTTTAACGTCCCGATCCAGTATACCTAGACTTTCTGGCATACCAAGATATTTGTAAGTATCTGTTTCGGAGAGAGCTCTGAGAGATATTGTCTCTGAAAGTTGTTAGTAGTCGCTTTGTACAACCTTCCCCCCTCTGCACATGTATAACTCCACATTTATCTACGCCAAACTCCATCCTAATGTCACTACTAAATGTATGTGTTACATCAAGCAGTGACACCAAGTCCGGTTTATTTGACGCAAACAACTTGAGATCATCCATAAACAAAAGATGACAAATAGTCTCACCACCTCTACGCAATCGATAGCCTAGCTTTAAATCCTTTAATAATGTACTCAAAGGATTTAAAGCCAGACAAAACCACAATGGACTTAAGCTATCACCTTGGAAAATGCCCCGCTCAAGCCGTATGGGTTCGGAAGTGCAAAGGCTCCTTACACTTCCTGGAGGACAAAGGGCTATAGTCCACTGCCGCATACATGAAACCAGAAACGAGCTTAGACCTGCATCAACTTTGTATAGTTCCAATACTCGTTGCAACCATGTATGCGGTACCGAATCGTAAGCCTTTTTATAGTCAATCCAGGCTGTGGAAAGGCTTTTCCGACTTCTGCGAACCTGTTGGTTAAGAGCCATGTCAATGAGGAGTAGTTCCTTAGTACCACGAGATCCAACCCTACATCCATTTTGAGCATGATTTAAAATATTGTTTGCATCTAAATGCTTATTTAATTTTGAGGTCAAAATGGATGTAAGTAATTTATATAGTGTAGGTAGACACATAATCAGTCTAAAGTTCTTAGGATCTGTGGTACTGCCGGATTTAAAGAGCAAAAAGGTGATTCCTGTTGTCATAAAAGATGGAAGGGATCCAGTCTCGATGGTTTCTTGGAATTGATCGGCTAACTGAGCGTGTGAAGATCGCAACCATTTTAAACAAAAATTATGCAGTCCATCTGTTTATTATTATTATTATTATGTTATTGAACGTAAACTTTTTTACTTAGTTTGGCTTAGTTAAAATGATGCGATAATTAGGCTCGTTTTATCAAGTGATAAATAATTTTGTATACCTTTAGAATTATTTAGAACGTTTGTTCATACTATCGAATTGGAAATTACACAAAAAAAATGTGAAATCTTATTAATTTTTTTATCTAAAATGTTGCCAAGACGAGACTATATGGATGCACTGGCAAAAAGTTAACAGATTTCATATATAGCTATGCATTGACTTTGCAATATTTAAGTCTATAAGGCTTACTCTCACAAAATTTTCACCTTAGTCAAAATTTTATGCAGTATGGCCGTTTTATTACCTACTACAGAAACTGCTGTAAAGCAGGAAAAAAATCATGTTAAAAATATTTTTTTCCCTTTAATTTCATTCAATTCAATGGTTTATTTGCAAAAATAGAGTTATT
This sequence comes from Calephelis virginiensis, assembly GCA_002245475.1. Lineage (NCBI taxonomy): Eukaryota > Metazoa > Arthropoda > Insecta > Lepidoptera > Riodinidae > Calephelis > Calephelis virginiensis. The sequence goes on from NJDC01005144.1 coordinate 129,823, forward strand.
AAATGTTACATAAAATGAACACCTTACACCCGGAGTCACGTTAGCGAAACGGTCAAACGTATATTTTAAGGTTAGTTTAAGGGTTCCAGAGTACGAAGCTTACTTCTGACAGTACGGGTCATATAGACTCGTCTTGGCAACGTTTTACATCAAATGTTCTTGACAGATTTAATATTTGTAATTAAAGCACAAACAATGCCGCAGTAATTTTAGGTTAGGAAAGAGTGTCTTTTTTATTTATTTATTTAATTTACTTAGTGATTTTTGTTGCCATGTAGTATATTTAGTATTCGAATGTTCAAATGTAATCGTAGATGAAAAAAACATTCAAATTTTTGAAAAGCGTACCAATTTTTGATAGGAACTTAAATGAAATAAAAACCTAATATATATTATATACTATTGAGAAATTTGCTTAACGAAAAGCAGCACGCTGTATAAATAAAGTGAAGACAATATTTCCCATAGACAAGCGTTAATATATGATAAGTGATGTTATTCGGTGGTGGAGCCGGCCTCAGTCACGACGCTTTGGTCACTGTTAACGTGGTCAAGAAAATTAGGCTGGGAACAATTATGAGAATTAATTTCACATTAACCTGTTTCGTTTAGGTGCGTATCGTTGGGAGTAATTAGCTGGTAAACAGATATCTCTGTGGGAAAATAGCACATAATTTCGAGGTAATGACAAAATTTTCACATTCATAATCATCTTTATCATCGACATACGGACAAATGTCATTGTTAACAAAAACGATCATCACCTACACTGTTTTATATTATTTCTAGAAAATGTAATCATTGGATATAGTAGTAAACCGGTTTCTCATAATTTATCTGACTCCGAGCTCGACATAAATAATTAATATGGAATTATATTTGTTTTATTTGTTGCAAGGTATACAAGGTCACGGGTAAATACAGACATGTGAAAATAAAAATCTTTCTATATCTATACTTACAACAAAACTGTTGAAAAGTGAAATCTGTACATTGAAAACATTTTAAAAAATGGGTGCATGCGACTATAAAGGAGTAGTATTTTGTCGAAAGCAGAATTTTAATCTGTATGTTTGTCACATCGAATCTACATAACAGATTATAGAGAAAATTAGCTGTAGCCTGTAACCTTTCTTTCTTTGTTCCAATAAAGGTTACAGGATAATTTTAAATCCCGTTTACAAAAAGGTTCCCATGGGAGAGGGTCAAACGTAATGTAAGTTGGGCAATAAGGCGTAGCCAGTATTCATATTTTTTTTATTTGGAAGTATTCGCTTTACAAATTGTCCCGCATTTTATTTTCCAACCAATAAGTTTTGTAGTTCAGAAATTACAAACATACATATTATATCAACACTCCGTAGAATGTGACCAAATAACTTGAAATCCAAAATGTAGAGATACATTAGAACTTACAAGTCTTCTTATCTATACATAATTAACTTCACGCTAAGGTGACATGCTACAGGCGAGGCAGAAAGAATCAAATCCTGCGAGCCGCTCAGCCATTCAGTATTTTTGACGATTTAAGTCAACTAAAATTAATTTACATTCGATTTAATTTAAAAGTCAATCTATCTCTCCGCAAGAACTTTCAACGAACAGCAGTCTTCGTTACTCCATTATCAACTTTCCCTCTCATCTGACCCCACGTTTATTCATTTCGTTCAATCATCTCATTCTTTCATTATGATGGGTACATCACTAATTGATATACGATCAAGTTCATACACTAACAATGTGGGTTTTTTCCTTAATTTTATCATTCTTCGCACATCCGTACTTGGACACAGTTATATTGATTTGATCATTACTGTGGCAAATATTTTGTCTATTATTTTTTACGTGATAAAACAGCGAACTAGTACACAGTTTTTCAGGTGGTAAGAAACAACTTTTTTTCTGAAAACACCTTAGATTTTATAGATCATATATTATTATGATATAGATTACTGTCATGTGGCCCAGTCGTTAGGCCTTTTGATTTTCTGCTAGTTTTTCGCTTTTGCTTTCGTTGAACCTGTAACCTTTCTTAAGCTCAAATTGTTAGAGCATTCATTGGCTTGAGACCGAAGGTTACAGGTTCAAATCCTGTCTAGGACGAATTTTTTTCTTATTTTAAAATTTACATAAATTTAACTAAAGCACAGGACAAGTGCTAAAATAAAAATACCTTGAGATAAACGTAAGTTATGGCCATTGTAAATATCAGAAACGATGAACTCATTTAGTGGGTACTCATAACTGTGTATCTATAGAACATAACTACCCGCTTTAACGGTGAAAGGAAGGAATTAAAAATTTCGCCACGGATTAAGATCCGTGGATTCAAGAATCCTCAGTAGTTCAAATGGTTTGAGCATTCGTCGGCTTGAGACGAAAAGTTACAGGTTCAACTCCTGTTTAGGGTGAAACTTTTTCTTTCTTTAAAATTTATAGAAAAAATGAGACATGTTTGCTATCTGTTCGAGTATTCCATTGATTTGCCCATAGCTGCTGCAAATACATAAACTGTAGCAGTCATGTTTCGAGGAATTCGTGTACGTATGGCAATGTTTGGACCGCTAGCTACTATGGAAGGCACCACTAGTAATACTCTTTCCCTTTAGTAGGATGACATAGAAACTCTGCAAGGTCCTAATTGTTAATTCAATTATGATTTGAGACACGGGTTATTGACCTTTCAGGTAGTGTATTAGTTGGTCAGATCTTCGCGTTCTCTCCGACATAATATATCTATTACGAGTTTCATTATTTTTTACAGAAATTTTAAAAATCGAATTAAATTTGACTCTATTTAACGTAGAATATCACAGCTTCCAAACCTAGCCAGTCAGAAAAAACGCCTATGCTCGCCACTTACGCCCGTCTGACAGAAAGACAAACTGTCTATTTTGTACAGAGGACGCGAACCAAGAACACGGGACAGACCCAATATGAAAATAATCAGGAGATATAAGTATTCTGTAACAAATCTAGGTACGTCTATACATGTAACAAAACTTGAAAAGATTGAATTCTGTACATAAGAGATATTGAAAAAAAAACAGGCAATACAAAACATTTTAAATATTTAAGAAAAAATTTTTTTTGTTCGTCTCTCGAATCTCTCGATTTTCCTGAACCGATTCTAACGATACTAACGGACACAAGTTTCTCGCGTAATGCATGAGGTTAAAAATTCTTTAAAATATTTGCAGTTTTAAGACGTTTAAAGTTTAAAACTAAGAAGAAACATCTTATTTTTTTTTTCTTAAAAATGAAAACGAAATTTATTTTTTTGCAGAACATGTTTGTTAATGTAATGTTACAAAATTTTTTAGGTATATCAACATATTCTACCATATTTTGGTGTGCAAATATCTTAATATTTATAAAAAAAAACATTATTTTAATACATATGCTTTAACTTTTAAGTCAATTATTTATGTTTATAACTAGTTTAAAACTAAAATTAAATTTAACCCTATCTACAGTAAACTACCACTATTTCCAAACCTTACCAGTCTGAAGAAGAAACGACCGACAAACTTCTCGGCAACCAGGACTTCATCCTATCTGCCTTGTACTACCACCGCGCCGTTTCCAAACCTAGCCAGATAGGAGAAACAAACTCTTCGGCAACCATGTCTTTATTTATATTTGGTTACTAATTGTTACAATTATTTTACAATAAATTCTTTTCTTTAAGCAAATCCTTGACACTGTTATATGTTTTTTCTAACAAGTAAAATATCTTCCTTCTTAATCTTTTTAATGAAAGTAATTCGAGATTATCAGTAATTTGTTTGTATATACGTACGGACATGCAATAATCATTATTTTTATAAATATAAAATTTTTGGTTCGTCACATATAATTTTACTCTATTTCTAAAACATGAAATTCCCAACATCTCAGCGCTTATTTTAAACTAATGATAATGTTTTTTTTACAAATACACATACAGCCAAGATATACAAACAAGGTAAAGGTAAAATTTTAAGCGACTTAGGAAGTGGTTTGCTTGAATGTAATTGGTTAACAGTAGATATTGCTCGTATACACTTCTTTTGTACTCTAAATATTCTTATTAAATCTACATAGTTTTCCCAAATAAGAATACCATATTGCAGTTTCATATTCTAGTTGTAGGACATGGGTTGATTATGGACAGACGGATTTCCTGATGGTAAGAAATTCACGCCGCCTAGAGCACAGGTTAAAAATTAGGTCTTCGTCTTCGTCGTCTCTGTAAATCGACGATTTACCACTTATTTTGCTATAATAAAATATAAGTTTAATCATGCTACGCAACCTAAGTTTAATAGATATGAAATGAGTTCGCTTCATTCGAACATATATTATGTTCCCACCCACACTATACCAAGATAATTTTGCGTATACTTGTACTCTTAAAGAATGAAGATAGCGCCACTGTACAATCAGGGACCACCACAAGCTGTGGTTTTTATTGAATGGAAGCAATGCCCTTTCTAGGATATTAAATATAAATAAAAGAGTACAGCCTGCCAACGTGAGGCCTAAGGCGATCGACGGACAATGGTAGAAAGTGCAGGCTAGTAAATCAGATAAAATTACAGACAAAATTTCTAAAATATGTTCTGCTGATCCTGACTGTGATGTGTGTATGTGAATATGTTCAAAGTACAGAATAGGAATACACTCTTCTACAGTTTTATTATAAATACACATAAAGAATGGGCTTCTTTGGCTAGTTCAGGTATTTCTCTGTGAGATCTTATTTTTGAAAGCTTTTTAATAGAAAATCCCCAGTAGGATTAACACTAAAATTTTGTTGTTATTTTTTAAAAACAAACTTTACGCAAATAACGATAGGTCGTTAATATAATTGACATCCTTGCTTCAAAATAAATTCATATGTTAAAATAATCAATTCAATATTAATAGGCTTATAATTATATGACAAGCATTTGAGAAGTTTTTATAAAAAACCTGAAACAATTAATTTATTTAGTAAATTTATAAGTTAAAAACATTTATTTAGTAAAGTTGCTAAAACTTTCAATGGATATTATTAGTATTTGAAGAACAGAACTTTCGTCCAGCTGTACAATGATTGTGAACACCAGTCTCCTTAATTAAGATGTAGGCAGAACGCAGCGCATGTTCGCTAACGAGAGGCTAACACATCCTCCTGTGGAACCCAAATACACTTACTAGTAAAGTACATGCCTATAGCCATCACGCTAAGGCTGTGTTTCTCAATTATTAGCTTGAATCCAGAGGGAAGGGAAGGCTTGAAAACTCAAAACAAATCATTCAAAAACTGAAATCGAAAAGGTTGAGTGGTTAGGCCTGGAAAAGTTGCCAGGTGCGCGTTGGAATGAAGGTTTCCGTAGGGACACCTCGGACAGGGATCATAGATAAGAGACCGAGGGGATTTTGAGTAACAGACTTTTATTTGTCATTTCAGTGGATTATTTTGTTAAAACTTCGATTAATTATAATATTTATTACTAACAATAGTTGTTTAGATATTTTCACTTTCTTAAAATTTTTTTTTCACAGTTCAAAAATTTGAAATTTTCTATCTTTCAAATGGTTGAATTGAATGATTGAATGAGAAATTAGTTTTAACAAACCTCAATGTAGTTGTAGTTTTTAAACGGTTTGAGAAAAAAATATGTTTCAGCTCACCACGTAGGTGAGAGGTTTTGAATGCTAAATTGAATCAGATGTATAAATACACATTACAAGACTATATGTAGGTATTCAATTAAAAAAATTAAAAAAAACTTGATTGGGAACTTTGTTGGGAACCACTGCACTGAGGTCCAAGTTGAAATGTTAATAGAGATCGGCGCGAGGGTCCTTTGTTTAACTTAGTGATAGCCTTTACGTATTTTTTTAAATTTTGAACTAGTTGCCGTTTCCATTGCTTTCATTTCATTCTTTCCAAAATTTCAGAGTAGTCGCAATTTGAAGCATCTCAATTTTTTAACGACTTATAATTATTATAGTTAAATATAATTTTGAACGGCTTAAATGAATCTGATTTTTTTATGAATTCTAAAATTATCTATTTTTCCTTTATTTGGAAGCTCGTTCCAAATTTTTTTTTTAATACAAAGAGTATACTTACTGTCGACCAGTTGTAGTTGGTTTTCAAAATATTTAATTTTAATTTTACTAGCGTATACTGGAAGATCTCGTTCTTTCATTGTAATGTTTCTATCGCGGTTGGTATTAAATTTAACCTGAATGATTTTTCGCCAACATTTAATGCTCATTTTTTTTAATATATATATTCAATATCTATATTGACAGTAATTTAACGTTACTGTCAATTTTTTTCAAACGTCAAATTTGAGAAAATTATGTCGAGGAATAGGGTTTCTACTCGAATTCATAATTAAAACCGACAGTAACCAATGCGCCCTTCATTTATGAAATATAAAATAAAAATTAATAGATAATAATATTGTATTATTATAATTTTTCATTTCTATTTACACCGCAGGCCCAGTCTCAATCAAGCTGTCTTTATTTTTACATGTCGTGATATTTGCCTGGGCAGATCACAATACACTGGCAACTTACGATCTAGCTAAAAAAATTCTGACTAGTTCGGTCAAAAGTTTGGCGGGTTGTTTGATGACTGTCGATTTGCTCAACTTATTACTTAAACGTATCGTGATATAGCTGTAACAGTACATACCATTTTGCAAATTAATTATTATGAGCGTCAATCTCATCATCTCCGATAAAAAAGAAACTTATTGATTGCAGGTTTGGTGTTTCTTTTCCATAAAAAAAGAAGACATAATCGCAAGATAAGAAATTCACAGAGGAATCAAGCGTGATGCGGACAAATGTTTTACCAAACTATCGAAAAACTGCCATTATCAAAAATAGATAACAATATATTTTTAATTGTTCCAAAATTATACTGCGGAGTCTTTGATACTAAGCATATTGCAGACAAAATTGAAGACATTACAATTGGTGTTATTAAAATTGATATTATTCCAGTTCTTCTGGGACCACTAAAAATTGATAGACAGGATTCATAAATGTCAGAAAATATTATAATGAAACAATTTCTACATCACTTGTACAATTGCTACGAGCAGTTGCTTGTAAGTCTATGTTACAAGACAAAGGTTGCCAGTAGTGCTTCTGTAAACCTTCTAAGATCCGATGTTGTAGCAAAAGGTTTGCCTGTTTCAAGAACTACAAAATAGGTAGAACAATGTGTCGGACCACAGACGGCAACAAAGCAATGGCGGCATATGTTGATACGTCCAGGCACATCTCGATCGGCCCAATCCAACGGTCGGACCACGACATATATATTAATACCATGCGAACTAACACTAATATGCGAAGTTTAAGCTTTTTACCACTTTGTTCTACAATTACGCTCATAGACGATTGCACAATTATGCAAAGATCAAGGGCATATGAAAAAATGGATAAAAAAATTCATACTATTTTATATGTCAACACTTCACTACTTTAATGTAAATGAAACTAATACAAAAACTACATAACATCAGACATGTGATACACACATTTTATATACTATGTCTTTTCGGTAGCAAGCAGATAGAGCAAGTGTTCAGTAAAACTACGAAAAAATATAATAAGATTCGACGATTCGTCTTTCAGTAAGAACGTAAGTCAAAATAATCATAAATTATAATTTGATAGGCTATCACTATTCATTTCAGTATTGCATGACTTTCTAGCTGCCATACGACGTTATTGGGTCGAATATTGATGACCAATTAAGCGCTGTGTTCGAGCAATCTCGGCCGGTATCCGCGAGATAGCAGCATTTGTTGGTGTCTGCCACCAGACAACTTTATGCTAATTCCGAGCTCTGTGCCCGGGCTATAGGTCCGGTGGTCTGGGAAAGAATTACTTTAATACTTCGAATTTACTTAATTAGTGCTTTTCTCAGAGAATAAATTGTAGATCCTTTTAGCTTCTGTTCCATAGATGATTTAGAAGAATTATACTAGTCAACGAAAAAAAATAAAAAAATATATATCGTAAATAATTTTATGTAATTTGTGTTCTTTGAGCCAGAAATAATGTAGAAAGTCAAATCAAAGTATTCTATCACGTCACAATTTTGAGATATATTTATGTTTAACTTTTGCACTTTTTTAACAATTTTGACAATTTTGACACATACGCGATAAAAAGTACCTTATGTTTATTAGGGACTTGCCGATCCGGCAAATTTCGAGAGCTTGAGATTGTGAGCTGCCAGTAGTTTGTTCTATTGTCCTACTTTTTCTTCATATGAACCTTTCGCTGTTCCTAGGCTTTCCGGCCAAAATTTCAGATAAGTCGCAATATTGAAGCATCTCAAATTTTTAACGACTTAAAATTATTATAGTTAAATATAATTTTGAATGGCTTAAATGAATCTGATCATTTTATGAATTCCAAAACTATCTATTTTTCCTTTATTTGGAAGCCCGTTCCAAATTTTTTTTTAATACAAAGAGTATACCTACTGTCGACCAGTTGTAGTCGGTTTTCAAAATATTTAATTTTAATTATATGTACTAGCGTATACTGGAAGATCTCGTTCTTTCATTGTAATGTTTCTATCGCGGCATCGTTGGTATTAAATTTAACCTGAACGATTTTTCGCCAACATTTAATGCTCAAATTTTTTAGTCCTTCTGCATTTTCAAACAAACCTTTTGTTAGATAACTGTAGTGGTTTTCTATACCTATAGGTAAACTCGAATTTCACGGGAATTGCAGAAGTGCACATAAATCTGTAGAGACAATAATATATTCGTACTATTGGCATGAGGACAAAAAGTTTAGGCTTTGCAAAATCACATAGGCTACTTTTAGCAGCTTGTAATTAATAAGTAGGTAGCTGTGGGTGAAACGTTGTTAGTTAAATAGACAAGGTTATCTGTTACAATTACGATAAACTATGGAGGTTCGTACGGCAATGGGACCTAAAATAGATTCTATCCCTACATAGTTAAATGTTTTCAATCAGGCTGTATGTCTAGTAGAACATTCTCTTAGCGAGCAGCTTTTAATCTTGCAAGATTCTAATATTATGTTATTATAAATGGTCGAATAGGTTTCTAACTATTTTTTGTAATTTGTGCTCTTTGTAACCGAGTTCAAAAAGACGAGGAGGTTCTCAATTCGGCCGGTATTTATATATATATTTATGTATGTACACCGATTTCTCCGAGGTTACTGAACCGATTTATATAATTATTTTTTTAATGATGTTTTTGTTTGCATTGCATTTTTGTTTGATGCGAAACAGTTTCGAATTAGTCCCATAAAATTTTATTAAGGTAGGCCCATTAGTTTTTATTTTCTGAGCATTTTTATCTATTTTCACCTATAGCCGAGCCTTAAACTAAAAATTATATTATTAGTAAGCATTAAATTGGCTTGGCATCTACTTCAAACCTATTAGTAAATGGCACATAATATAAATAATAGACAGTATGTCATAAATCTTAAATATTTTTTACTTTTAGTTTTAGATTTAGTTTTAGTTTTAAAGTCGGTTTTTATTAACGTAGTTAATTTTATTGTTAATAATAATTATTGATAATCACTGGAGTCTAGTATTGTCTGGAGTCTAGTATATTTGATATTTTCCATCGTCGGCGCTTGGTAAAACTTCCAAATATTCATATTTTTAAAGAAATAAACACTTGTACTGTTTTACTTATCACTTATAATTTATTACTTTGTAATTAGTAGCCTACCGGTTTCGCTTATACAGCATCATCAGGGAGTTTAGGTTTTAGCCCAGATGATGCTATATAAGCGAAACCGGTAGGCTACTAATTACAAAGTAATAAATTATAAGTGATGAGTAAAACAGTACAAGTGTTTCTTTTATTTAAAAAAAAAAGTCTAGTATATGAGCTAAAATACATTCTTTAATAGATGCTCTCCTGCTGATCCTGATCCTGATGCTAACCAAATTGCTTGATACGAAGTGCGCTTTAGGAATATCGTCTAATTCTTTCCATAGGTACACTTCCTAAAAGTTCAGCAAATGCTTCTTCTAAATTTTGTTGACTGAATTGGAATTGGGGTCGTGACCTTAACATTATTTTATATTTTCGCACCATATTTAAGGAGCTACACTTTATTCAAACTGAAAACAATAAAACATTTAAAATCAAAAGCAATAAAGGAAGAATTGAAATGAGCTCAACGCTGGCATAGCAGTGACAGGTTAATATTAAACATATTAAATTATTCGTCTGGCTTATTTCAGTGTTAGTATGGTTAACAAACCATAAACACTGTATAGGATATTCTGAGATCGTTATTAAGGAAATTGATCGTCAAAATACAAATGCAGTGAGTTATAGCTCAATACAAACAGTTTTAAACAGTGACAGTCGTAACCAGTAAGGAGACATTTATCATCGCATGTTTGATCTTTTGAAAGTTGAAGCGTCGTAACGTTTTCGCTATTTTCATAATTTATGAAGATTACAATCACACCTACTTACAAACAATGAATGGAGACTGAAGTTGATTTATTGGTCTCTATTTAAAGTTAATCTCCACTAATTCAGCGTAGAAAAACCTCGGCTTTATTGCCACCTGGACGTCGTCTTTGTCGCGGACTCAATATATTTTAAATGACTCCTTGAACAGTCGAAGTCGGTCCTATTGTGATTGCTGGAAAGAGCTTCGAATGTCGAGATATTTATTCGTATTATAAAATTCAATCAACACACACCACTAGATATTGTGTCAGAATTTGAATCTTATAAAGGGATACAAAAGTGTTAAAATGTGTGTATAATTTCTTCTTGAAATTATACAAAAAAATCTTTAGATAGGTTTACATATTTTTAAATAGATATTTTCATTGTGTTATTTTCAGTCCATTTTTCTAGAGGAGACAATATGTTTTAAATGACTTCTTGATTATCTGAAATAGATCTTATTGTACTTTTTGAAGAAGTTTTGAATAATTAAATATTTATTTTGGTCTTTAATCAACAATTTCTAGCATAATTCAAATAAATTGTAAATAATAACGACATTTTAAATGGGAAAATATGTATATTTATTCACTGACTTAGTGCAAAATTTTAGACTTCAGCTCAGTCTTCAGTGCAACTAATTATCGTATGATCTATGATAATATGATGTATCTATGATACATCGTAAATATAAACTTACAGATCTGCGAATAATTTCTGAATGTTCAGCGATAAATTTCGATGAAACGAAGTTGAAGGTTCTTTTAAAATTATTTTCTCAAATGTATGATAATAAGATACATTGCACCTACTTATAATAAATGATCACAAAATCATAGCAGATTAAATTTAAATAAATTAAAGTGAATAAATTAAATCAGATACAGTTTCAAGAATAATGCTTTCGATTACAAGCACGTAAGATAAGTCGAAAAGGATGTGTCATTGTGCAAAATAGTCACAAATTATTAAACTATTTCTAGTAATAATTGATCGCAGACATTGTAATAAGAATAATTCCTTTTTTAGCTGTCGTGTATAGACGTGTGCCGCGTATTAGTGGCATTGTATGCACCGTATTAATGAAGCCAGATATTACGTTTATACAGACCTACCGCTTTGCCCTATAGGGAATTTTATTACTAAGGAATTATTAATACAGCCCACGCATTATACTGTACGGGGCTCTTTCCATGATGTGTTACATCTCTAATGTTATATACACAATCTGTAAGAATGTCTTTGACTTGTTGTTAGAAAAAAACATGTTATATTGTAAGCATTTTGGTGGAGAAAAGCATAAATAATAAAATATTTGCAGTAATAATATATTTTTTTTAGTTAAAGATATCTTGGTGGCCGGGGAGTTTGATTTGACGTTTCTTTTCCTGCCTGGCTAGGTTTTGAAACACTGCTAGTTTACGGTAGGTACGGTTTCGGTATTTTTTTTTGACTCTAGGGCTTAGCGATAGCGAGCTAAAAAGAATAAATGAAAACATAGTACTTCTCTATCTTTGTCCTGCAAATTTCGCCACGATGGGTTCAATAGAATCGGCGCGAATAGCGGCCAAGAAACTAACAGACATTCACACGTACTAACAAAAATCTAAAACTAATTTAAATGTGTTCTGCTGCTTAAATTGAGGCACTTAGACTTATTTTTTTAAATATTTTAATGTAAAAGTTCACGGTTTTAATTTAACAAAATATTGTATAGGATAGAATCTTAGATGCTTTGCTTGTTCTCCATTTTGGTAAAGTACGCGTACAACACGTATAAGTACAGTGTACACGCCAAGTGTTTCTTTGTCAAGAAGTTTTTTACAGACGAGCTTATGTTGGTACTAGTGGGCAGAGTCAGTTCTACGATGGTCGCCAGGATTGGTAACATCGCCTTATCTGCCGCCGTCTAGCCGGTCGCCGATCTAGTCGATAAACTTACGCCAAAGTTTTTCGACATAGAGCAGTAATTCCCAAAGTGGTCCAGGTGGGCACCTAGGATCCACGGGAGACTTGACGGGAGTCGACTTTGGGCGTGACGAAAAATGGGAGTCCACAATCGTAAGCACATAATAAGTGCATAGAAATTAATTTAGTTACGATAGTGAAGAACTAAAATGTTGACTTGATTTTTCCTATCAATATATGTAGATACTATCATAAAGATAAAGACTTTTTAATGCCCTTCCATTGCCCCACGATGAGACTAAATTGTTTGGGAATCTCTGCGTTAGAGTCTCTATCATCTGTTATAGATGCGTGTGTGTTTCACCAGTAAGATATCCTTCTGCTTGTTTCTTTCCAAAAGTACGAAAAACTAAGCAGAATTATAAAAAAAAATATACTATAGTTCCCCAGTGCTAATTTGCAAAAGCGGCCCTTTTGTCACCGGACACGAGTCGGCCGCTACCTGTGACCACGTCGCAGCCCACACTCGGACACGCTTCGTTACTAAATTCGGACCAAATTTGAATTATGAGGCCCTTTTTAGGATTCCGACGCTTTTACTTTATGGCCCCCAAGAATTTTAATGTTTTGATCTGCGAATGTCGCGAATGCTTTTATTTAAATATTTTAGGAACGGCAGGCGGAGGGTTAACGACCCAATTAGGTAACTACGTACACCTCGCACATCTTTGAGGTTCATTGTTTTTCTCTTGCCAACTCGAAAACCATTTTAGGTTGCTATTTTTTTCTTAATTAGTTGATAGATTAGTTTGTTAATATCATCCTCGTCGCACCTGGTTCGAAGTTCATATAGAAAATGGTGGTGTTAACATTTTCAAGAGTTTGGGTACGCCGCCGTCGTCCACTTCAAATTTCAACTCTGATGATTAGTACTTATTAACATATTCTTTATCGAACATATTCTTTCTAAAATTTTTCGTCCTAATAATTATAATTCCTAACTGCTCGGTTTCTAATCTAATCTAAAAAAATAAATCAAATCATTCAAATTCTCATATCAGGAGCAATAAACATATATTATGGCATTATGTGTTTTTCTAGGTTTTCTCAATATAACCGAATTTCACACTTTTATTTACTTGTATCTTTTTATTCAGATTTGTTTTTATTCTTAATAATCAAAGTCAAATAATTTGAGTAATTTTTATAGTTTCTTCTACTTGACACGAATAGCATTATTTTTTAATTTTATTAATCTCTTGACATGAATAGTGTTAGAATTAGTTAGTTCAGAACTGTAAACTGTGAATATACACATCGCGAAGGTGAGCGAACGAAGAGAACGCAGTGAACGCGTCATTTCAGTGTCCGCCTAGCGCTTAAAATCTAAGTATAAATAGTTCTAAAGGTAAGGCCGAAGGGTTATTTATTTTAAATACATTTGTAGGTGTTGTAAAATTATGTATAGTGTGTTTAAATAAAACACTCATTGGACATTGACCATCGTACGACAAAAAAGTTTAGACACATGTTTAACTAACCACTGTCTAAAATTTATATTCAACCAATAAATTAATTATCATGTTTGACGTTGTAACATGACATTGGCTAGATCAAGCCATTAGTAAGTGTTGTAATTTAGTCATTTCAAATACAATTTTATTAGATTGATTGAATGATTGTTTATTTCTGAACATGTGTAAAAATATAATGGATTCACAATGTTTTCCATGTTTTTTCCATGTTTCCATTTTTCCCTGTTTTTATCCTTGAATATAATTGAAATATATTCAAGGATAAAAACATTATGGAAAATAACATTGTGACCTAAATATATTTCTGTTAGTGATATTGTTAATTCAAATTTTCGGAAAGAAGAGTTGTGAACATCGTCGGTAATACTAAAACTTGTATACTGAAATGAAAATTATAGAACGATTTTTTAGGAAGAGTGACCAGTCGGATTGCAAATCGGTAGGAAGGAGTTTTGTTTAGTTTATATAGACCCCGCTGTCATAAAATTAAATTAAATTAAAATTATTTATTTGCAGAATAGGTGTTAGTATACTTCTCTGTATACTGCACATACTTCAGCATCTACATTCATTCAGCATCGTCAAAGTTGAGTGTGTCTCAGCTGTAATGATGCTGAATGAATGTAGATGCTGAAGTATTATTGCCAAAATGTATATAAAAATTTATATATGATAATGGTATAGGTATATATGGTACCAAAACAATGTCTCTCCAACACTTTACATGAACTTTAAATCGACAAAAAAAATGCAAAAAAAATGGTATCAAAAAACAGGGCGCACTTACGGTGACTGCTGGGTCCATATTGGCTCAATTAAAGTTTTTTTACCTAAAATTTTATTTCCTACTGATTTGTAATTCGAATGATCGCTTTTCCTGAGATTTTCGATTTATGATTTTCATTAAAACAATTTGTAGTACTACCGACTATGTCCATAACACTAACTAATCACAGTCAAAAATATTTGTTAACTCCTGTCGTTGTATTTCCTGACGCCTTTATTTCTAAACATAATTTCCATACTGCACATATTAAGACAAAAACATATTTACCCAGTGTAATATTTCAGATGTCTAAATTGCAATACTTAATGGTTGGTTGTTGTAAACTCAAATTCAAAATAATGAAAGTTCTTACCGTATAACACCAAAAAAGTAAACACATGTTTTATTAAATATTGTCTAAGATTACATTCTCTACCAACATCATGCCGCCACGTCAACCATATGCGACAAGATATTGGCTAGATATCTATTTAAACATTTTTTAAACATGTCTATTTTTTGTGGTAAGATGGTCTATTGACTATAAAAGTGTTTCATCCAAAAACCCAATAAGTATTATATCGAAATTCATTAAACTTGAACGATACCTACACACATATTTAAATTATATTAAAAAAAGTTATCCTTAAATTTTACCTTTAGTATTATTTATGTTTAGTTTCTAAGCACTCGGCAGCCACTACCGAGGCACGCTCAATACGCTATCTTTCATCCCATTTTGCCACATTGACTCCTTTAAATGCATATCTAGAGCAGTAGTAAATGAATCGATATTTTTACTCGTAATCAGTATTCGAGCCGCCGTACGCTAGATGCGATTAAAAGGAAGAAGCTGATATAAATATAATTAAATTCCTAGACAAGCCACACAAATTGAATCTAACCCAACGTAAGAAAATTAATTAATGCTTGTGTTATGGGTGTTAGTCAATGACCATCTGCCTTCCTGCCAGGCAGCTCGTAAAAGACGAGCATAGGCTTACCGTCAATAACACCGTGACATCTGACTAGGTGGTAGAGTTTCGCAGCGACTCACCCGGATTGGTACCACCGCCGTACCTATTCCTTCCGTTATAACGTCATGACGTGTTCCGGTTTGGAGGTTAAGGTAGCCGGTAAACATACTTTTGCTCGAGGCCTAACATCCCGGCCTTAGGTTGGCAAAGCACCATTACCACCTTAGGTGTCTCTAGGTGCTTGTTCGCCTTCCAATATCATAAAAAAATACTTAAATAGATATCAAAATAAAATTAATAAACATACAGACCCATAATTGAAGATATATAAATGTTCATCATGCAAATACTAAATACAAATGACTAAAATACGAAATATTAATCCTATTTTTAATAACACTAGTTGAACCAGCAAATGCTCTTATACAAATTATTTTATTCTCATACCCAAAAATAGATTTACATAGAAATTTTATTGAATTAGTTGAAGCCGCTACGGAGAAGTTAGAGCACATTCAACACACAGAGTTTGTAATCATGTACATTTTTATCATTATCGCCATGTACCGATAGCATGTATTCACTTAGTAAAGTAGTACTTTTGTTAAATATTAAAATGATCTAAGCAAATTTATAATGTCCTAAATCTTAGTTTTCTTTTATAACCCTTGTAATCAGTTTTGGTACTGAAAACTTAAAAATTGGCCATTTTGGTGGAGTTTGTTTTTTTACATGTTAATGAATAACAGTCCTGGTACAATGAAAGTGTACACTAAAATGATTGGTTACAGACATAGTTCAAGCAGGCATGGATTTGATGTCAAACATCCTTTCAGTAATCAGTACATACGAATTGGATTAAAAAAAAATTGCCTTTCTGATGCCACTGTCAATCTTATTCTAGAGTAACACGCTAAAACGGTCAAAAATTCATAAATTACCCACAATTTTACGCGCAAATGCTTAAGGCGTAGTTTATCCCTGATTGCATGCAATTACAATGATAATGATATTAAGTTTTTTTCCAGTTTATTAACTTTCTATATTACTATACTTTCGAACTCTTTCACCTTTTTTTTTAAGAATATCGTTGACTAGCTAATTAAAGTCATTGTGCAGTGCTATTTACCTATTATCGAAATGATTCACGGGTGACTGAAGATATCACGTCGACGGAAGTAAGTATTTCAGTTTCGAACGCCACAGGCGTATTACGGATAGAATTAGTGATAATTTAATTATCGCTTTACCTGTATAATACTGTTATCAATCAATTGTTGCCGAAACTCTTTTAAGGTATCTTCTAATCATTTTAGCTGTAGCCGTAATGTACACATTTATAACGATTTTTCATGACCTTACTCAGGTAAAAATGCCTTCCAAATATATGAAAGCATTTTACCGTGTTTTTCGTCGTCCCAATTCCAATTGTTCATTGCATGACATAACCTAAATAGCTGTAGAAACATTACGTTAGTATAAAGTAAACTACTATAGTGAAACGCAAGAAGGTTTAATTTTAAAAAACAGTCAACTAAGATGTAATTTTAAGTGTAACGACGCTTATTAAATCTATGCTTATAAAATAACCTGACTGACTGATTCATCATCGCTGAGCAAAAACTGTTAGAATTGCAGCCATAAAATTTGTTGAGTAGGGACTTTTTATTGAGTAGACACCCACTAAAGACGGAATTTTGAAAATTCTACCCCTAAGGGGGTAAAATAGGGGTTTTTAAGTAAGAAACATGAAACTTTATTTTTGGGCTATTTGCCTATTAAAAATGAGTACATACGTATTTAAGCGTTTCTGGAAAAAAAAAATTCGTATTGCCTCTGTTGTCTAGCGGTCCGTCGTCGGGCTTGACTCCTAGAGGTTACGGGTTCAATCCTCAGTTCGAGACAAATAATAATACTTAGAAAATACATATTTTCAATTTTCTAATAAAAATAACGTTGCCCGGGATATGTGCCCGGTTTGCAATAGGATTGCCACCTATCACATTGTGGAACTTAGTATCTTTGGCTAGTCGTAGGTGCCCTGGTTGTGCCTCTGCCTACCTCTTCAGGGATGTGGGCGTGAAGATACTTGCTTACTTAGAATTTAAGTAAGTACCTTTTTGCAAGCGAGGGTAGATAAACACACGCATAGTTTGAATTCGTTCAAGTTCTACTTATTGCAAGATACGGTTTAAAATTACCTGTAGAAATTAATAAACACGACAACTACGTAACAATGTAATTGTACACTAGAAATGCACTTCCCATAACTTGCAGAACACATTCGCTAGTACGAACCCACTACTTGAGGTTACACTCCTAACAAAGAACAGATGTCATTTCCAAATATTGCTGACTCTCTCTAATGTACCGGTCTCTCTTTCTGAGAGTCTATCTTTGTGAGGAGTTTAAGCTCTTGTAGTGGTCTATAACTTCAGAAGTAGGAATTCTTGAGATGTCATCAAAATTTTGAGAATCGAACATAAATAACAAAAACGTACCGAGTCCCGCCCAAAAGTATCCAAGCTACAGTTTGACCGTACAAGGGTACGGTTCGTTAGAGATCGGCACTATTAAATTTCTTCTGATATTCCTGCAGACAAAATGGGCGTCTTCGTTACCATTGACCTGTGACACGTGGCGCCTTCGTGACGTTTTTTGTTTACAATTAAGGAAGAGAACTTCGTTTTTTTTTTGTTTTACGTATTATGCCTGCGATCGTTACTTTACCACTCAGATTTAACTTTCGATTGTATTTCGATTAGATAAACTCAGGTGTTAAATTATGCTGTTGTATAATATCTACGAAATAAATAATATACATAATATCATACAAAACTAAACAAGTGTTTTTGAACTAATAACTTTATCTTGTATATCCTATGTATGTTAAAATAAAATGTTAGAGCGATTTTTGGAGATATGTACTCGTATGAATATGTAGGTCTCTCTCTATCTCTGTCTCGTCACCCAGTAGGTACTGCATTATCATCACTAAAGCTCTTATAATGTATTACCGAGTGAGATGTGCGAATTTATTGATACAAAATATGTAATAAAAGCTTTGTAAAAATTAAAATACGTTTAACTTATCAGGTAATTTCTTTAAATTATAACCTTAGTAATAGTAGTGTTATTTTACCTTCGTAATGGTATTAATACAATAGTAAATATATTTTAACTGTGTTTCAGATGTAGTCATTGATTGAAGATAACAAACGTTTCCAAAATGGTTTCACATACATTTTATAACCATCCTACTAGTAGCTTTTGAGTTTCACTTAATAAAGCAATTATTTTTTTCTTATCTTGAAATGAAAAAAATTTGCACTGTTAATCATAATTTTAAAATCACTGTGGGGATCATGATAAATGTAATATGGGTTCACCTGGGACTGATGACCCATTTTTACAAAAAAACACCAAAGTCAGTTGGCTAATGGTCGAGTGATCGCGTAACAAACATACAGTGTAGTTGAGAAACCCCTCCTTTTTAAAGTTGGTCAAAAAAATAGTAACATGTCATAGTGAATTGATAGAACGGCTAGTTTTCAGTTAATAAAACAACTACGCAAAACGCGAAACTATCTACTTAATAAGATATTTTAACTTCGCGTGCGTAGCGACAGAAGATCTCTGTGTTCTGATGGGGTTTCGGTTGTATGTTTATCTGTTTGTTCGACAATGACTTAAGCAATTTTGAAACGATCTCATTAAGTTTTGATAGGTGGGTAAATATTATATTCAATACTATTTTAAGTTCGAACATGGGTGAAATCGAGTAGTGGTTTTTGACGCTAGAGCGTCTTAAGTATGGCTGAAAAAATAAACTTTTGACAATTGTTTTGTATGTAGTGTATCTTATTCTATATTTGTCAAATGAAATTGATTAATTTAGGCATTTCAAATCTACTTGTCTTAATTTTCTATTCTTTGAGTTATAGGTAAAAAGATAACCTACATTATTGAATTTATTTAAGTAAAATGACAGTGATAATGACAAAAAAACTTCGGCAATTATTTTAACGGTGACGGTGGCGGTAACGGGGTTATAATGTCACGACGGTGATGCTGTTGGTGACAATGTTGTGATGAGGCCGTGGCAATATCGTGATGGAGTGTCGTGGCAGTGATGTTGAAGAAAATGTGATGGTAAAGACCAAGTTATGGTTGAATAATCACTATATCGTGGCGATGACGTGATAGTGACGGTGAAGATGATGTGGCTTTGTCGTGACCATGACGTGATTTTTTAATGAAGGTGACACAATCATCACGTGACGGTATTGGTGACAATCTGGTGGTTGTGTTCAGATGGTGTTTCAGTGTCAGAGAACATTTAAGTTTAAGAATGATAACGAATAATGTTTCTTTATTAATTTTACCCTAACCTCATTACCACCTAAAGTAGGTGCACACAAAAACTACGCATCATCAAAGTGAAAGTATCTGCTCTTTACTAAATTTATACATATTAAACTACTTCTACTTGGTGACGCAGAAGTAGTCATTAAAATCCTTCGTTTTTGGCGAAGTAAACGCGAGACAAACATACCAAAAACAGGACAAAATCATACAAATGAATTGATAACTTCCTCCTTTCTAATTATTAAGTGACTAACGAAAATGTGGGTATGCCAGATCATAATGGCCGTAGTACTATAGTAGTAGTAGTTTTTCGCAATGAGGTTTTTATGCTTTAATAGAAAATTGATGAAGCCTGGAAGGACTCTTTGGATTTATTTGATATATTTTGTAATTTCTCAAAGGCATTTGTTTGTTTTAACTATTATACTTTGAACAGCAAACTACGCCATTAGGGAATTAGGAATGAGGCACTTAATTTCTTGAGCTTCTACTTGAATTTAGAAGACTAATAGTATGAAATTGACAGGTTTTTCTGTTACTATGGGTGCCCGTCCATTGTAACAGAAACTAAGCCTCATTCTTGGACCTCTTTTGTTTGTAAGAGACAAACATGAAATTATATTGCTAGTAGACTAGTAGATGACAGTTCACTTTCATTTGACATGAAAAACAAGCCGTTAATTATGACATAACGAACAATTCAACTCCAAAAATGTACACGGGTTCAATGCAAGTATAGTATAGTAAGTATTTCATAAAATATTTTTTTATGTTTAAGAAAAACAGAGCTACCTATACGGGCAACTTATGACCTAGACGCAAGAGTGTCCGTGTCTATCCGTGCACGTCTTAACACCGATGCCCATGGGCCTAATCCACGATTTTTGCAATAAACTTCCTGACCTAATTTTATGTGATAGGTCACCGAACAAGCACTCAGGCTTCCTGGTGGTAAGAGACAACCGTGATCTATAGTCACCATAGATATTACCAATGTTACAAGTCGCTGTCCTACGGTCGGGATATTAGGTCTGTCGTGCAAGTCTACCGGCTAACCTATCCTCCAAACTGGAACATGACAGGGTTATTATGACGGCAGAAATAGGTAAGTGCGGTGGATCCCTACCCCTCCAAGTTGCTGCACAGCACTCTTTCACCAGTGTCTTATTGGACCTTTATCTTAACCATTGCTGTTCTGTTCTACTCTGCGGACCCGAACTAACACGGAGAAGAATTCCTCTTATTATAGACTTTCCTTTGTATAAATTTAAGAAATTTGTTAAATTTAAGTGACGTAAAATATATTATTATGCCATATATTTAGATAATTTAAATGCTTGGGATTGATTGCTCCTCATATTAATCTCATACAAATATAATATACTAGTTCAGCGGTAGTGGCGGCTTTGCCTGCGTATCAATTTATATTTTTTACAAATTGAAGCTTATATATTATCCTGATGTGTAAGCAATATTGCTATAAAAATTCATCTAAATCCGTATAGTAGTTTTTGCTTGAAAGAGTAACAAACATCCACTTATTCTTATAAACTTGCGGATTTTATAATATTCAATTCACTTGGATCTATAAAAACATTCTTGTGACGCTTCTGTATAATTCTAATAACTACCACCAGATCGGAACGTGGTAATATTCGTTGGATTGTGTAATATTATGTGTAACTAAACTAAATGACAACAATCGTGTACCTATTAATATTATTGCACAGAGAATCAAGTTATGCGATTTCCAATTTCAAAATTTATCAATTATTATACTAGGGATCCACATTCTTTACAGCAGTAATATTTAAAAACAAATTTTATTTTTTTGGTCTTTCTTAATGTACCTACTTGTAACTCATCAAGTTTTGTGTTCGTGACTTGTCTTTGATGGAAATAATCTTACAATAAATCTTTATTTTATGTTAGTTTTCATTTAACTTTTCTTGATAAAATTTTTACTTATTTCATCAAATAAATATTTATTTTAAAATCATGGTCAAATATAAAAAAAAAATCTTGTTTTGTTTGATCTTTTTTTAAACTTCCTTTCTCAAAACTAATCTCTATTCGACCACCTATATACAAATATATTAAAGGGATACTTTAGTACTAAGCTAACACCAATAAAACATTTTACTAGAGACACACTAAAATCAAATCCCATAATAAATATCTATAAAACACCATTAAAATCATTGTAACATAATACTACTCTAAGGGTTATTTGTAATAAATTATGAAATGATTCGAGTGCTGCAAATAAATCCTTAATAAGGTGTCGTTAAACTTTATTATTTAGTAACTGATTCCACTTATGCCTTTTGTTATATTTTTTTTCCTACAAACATCTGTTATTCTTGTAGTATAAACAATATTAACAGATAAACCTTATACGCATTTCTTTATGAACAAGCTACTTATACATTAATTGGATTTAGAAAGATACTAGATAATTATTTTTCCGAAAATCTATTCAATGTGATTTTATGTATGTATGTACGCATAGATAATTTTTTGAGAATTTACGATACTCCATTTGGCGAACGGGTTTCCACTATCTGTGTTCAGGTAGTATATTAAGTGCTTCCTTTAATTTCAAGCGCTATCCATTTTTAAAATTTATTTGCTTTACATTTAGGTAATTTTCCTTAAATTTAGTTTAATATTTTTAAAACTCTATCGTCGTCATAGTGATTAAATGCTTCCTTTTCTTTTTAATTGCACTTGATTGATTTAGCTACACTACATAAAATTTTAGAATTATAATTATCTTTTAAATTTGCTACAAAATTAGGCATGTATCTAAATATGTAGTAAAATATTCTAAAACGTTTTCAATAAAAAAAGGAATTATTAAAGCAGATAATGACTGACTTTAAAATAAAAAAAGGTGATAATAGATAGTAATATAAGAAAGGTAGGTAGAGGCACAACCAGGGCACTACGACCCGCTTAAGAAACCAACTCCCATTACGTCATATGCGGTAAGCGCATTGTTAACCGGATATACTACATAGCAAATCAATAACGATAAATATATAGTGGTAATGGTGCATTACCAACCTGAGGTCGGGTTGTTAGACCTCAAGCAAAAGTAAGTTTGCCGGCTACCTTATCCTCCAAACCGGAACATGTCATGACGTTATGGCGGCAGGAATAGGTAAGGCGGTGGTACAAATTCAGGTGAGTCGCTGCGAAACTCTACCGCCTAGTCAGGTGTCACGGTATTAGTGACGGTAAGCCTATCATAAAAATAAATTAATAAATAAAAAAAAAACAAAGTAAAACAAATGGGTTAAGCCGCAAAATAAACGTTGACGTCAACGAATTCAAATGTTAACTTATTTTATCTTAACTTTTAGCGTATACTGTACAGATGAACAATATTTATAGTTATGGGACGTCTATTATGCTACCGTGGATTGTAACAGCCATTACACAAATGCGTGTAGCGCTTTACTAATATTATTTATTCACCAAAATTGTATTAAGTGAATGAACGAAGTTATAGAATGAAATATATTAAAACAGGTAGGAGCTAAGAACCATTAGGTAAGCTCAAGGGGTTCAAACGACAACGGCTTCATGTAGGTGCCGTTAAAGGGAATTTAGGTGAAGGAATTTATATGTCTCAATCCGGTGTAGCTCAGAATTCAGGGAGGGCGGGCAACGCACGAAAAAAAAACCTAAATTAAAAGAATAAACTTCAGTAAGTAAACTCTTAGTAGTATTTACTTTATAACTTTCCGAATTACTTCACAAATACCTACTTGATATGACTTAGGTATAATGTTAATGTCATATTTTTGTCCAACCTAATTTCTCAAAAGCCATTATAATATTGGTGAGAAAGTAAGAAAATAATATATTTTTATAGTTGAAATAATCAAATTGGTTTCACTAAGTATCTTTAAGCTCGAATTAAATCGAGCTTGAAGACACTAAGTCGTCAACCGGGCGCGACATATCCAATCCTATCTAAATTATAAGAAAATTGTGAAAATACTTTTTTTTCCGGGGACCGAATTTTATGAGTCAAATCTAAGACTTGATCGGTAGACCACAGCTAGGGGGATTCATATATTCATAGAAAAGATAGATGATTTTCTTTCATACTTTTAGAGGTAGTGTTAATAATCATTAGAAACAAAATATTATTTATGAGTAGATAAGGTATTTCACATATAATTGAATCAAAAATATGAATTTGGCGGGTGCTTAAATAGGGGAAACATGTAATCAGCAAGCACGAATGTGTCCTATACTCGGTAGGTAGGTAGGTAGCGATATACTTGTACCTATTTTACAACGCTTACTAAATCACACAAATTAATGGTTTGAAAAACCTTAGCTTTCAATGCATTTTTAACGAGAAACTTTAAAAGCTTTCCAAGTACATTTGAACTTCACAGGTAACAATTTTTTGGTGACGGGAAAGAAATAAGAATTATTAGAAAAAACGTGTCTTAAAGAGGATGTAATAATAATCAATCAATTCTTTATTCAAGGTGCATTAAATGATTATTGGCAGAACATTTTAAGTAGTAGAAAATAGTGTGAAATTGTGAATGAATTACAAAACCTACCCATATTCTCAAGGGTTTTAATAAACACTTAGTTATGAATGAAAAGTATTAAGTCATTCGATAAGAAAAAAATATGAAACGATAGACACGCCGACGCCATGTCATTTTATTTGAATTTTAAACCTTATTTCGATTTATCCAGAATTTATTTTTACTTGAGAATTTTACAGTAAACCCGTTCATTCAGCGACTGTGAAATTCGAAATTTGAAAAATAATTAATCTTTCAATTGTATCACTAGCCGAGTACAGTCGTGTTTACTCGTCCAATATCGCATCACTTCATTTTCTTTCCCTTTAAGTCTCATTTTAATGATTAATGATTTAAGGAATTGTTGATTGATGATATTTCGGGTGCGATGAAAGGATGGCAGAGCATGTGAGTCAAAAGATAGTAATAGTTACCGAAACGTCAGATGTTCAAATTCTTTACAATCTTGGGAGTTATTCATGGGTTATTATAAATGATTGAAAACATTGTTAACATAAACTCCTTGACTTGTGAACAGAAATTTTGCGGAATGTTTTTCAAAATTAATGTACTTCAAAGTAATAATTATGGCAAATGAAAGATTTGTTAATAATGTATTAAGCACCAAATTTTTGAGTTGTTCCCCGTTTAATTGGCAGTGCACGCCCCATGATAGCTGACTTATAAATATTTTTTCTACTTTAAATAATTTTGGTGAACTGATTTAACACGATTAGTAGTTTCCAACATTTCCTTTTACGTTCAAAAGTATACAGCGCAGTGATACAGCTGGCAGGGTGTCGGCAATATACGGGTCGAAGGTCACAGGTTGAAGTTCTATCCACTATTGTTTTTTGAAAAATTATCCAAATGTGTGGCGAAAATATAATTGTTAATGTATAGAACTTAAGCCTTAAAGTAGGTATTGTGTATAGCGATAACAAAATACTATTAAGTAGGTACGACTTATTGCTATAATAACAAGTTGGACCGCAACAAATGGTTTTCTCTGTGACGATACGGGGCCACCAGCTGCAGCGCCCGAAGATGTCACGCTGTACGCGGAAGGTCCTTATCCAAAATCTATAACACTGTTTAAATAACAAACATCCTTAAGGAAACGCAATATTTATACGCGTAACAAATATAGTAATGAATCTAAACGCAAAGCTGGGGCCCCTTTTATTGGATCTGTTGACTGCACTAAACCAAGCTAAGCAGGGGCCTGTGTGAGATAGCTGCATGATATAAGTACTCGTACCACACAATTAAATTAAAATCCCGCTACCCCGGCCCCGTGTTGGTCCGAGTCCGCTGAGTAGAATAGACCATCTGCCTCTCGGCCAAGCAGCTTTGTCAATCTTTCATCTGTCATTCTTTCCACATGACCGAACCAGCGGAGCATGCTCTTTTGCATTTTAACACCAACACTTTCTTTCAATCCCACTCTTTCTCGGATC
>NJDC01005144.1:156207-182243 GCA_002245475.1 Calephelis virginiensis
GTCAGATGCCTCCGCTATTTCCGAGTCATATGAGTACTCGGACCCAGCGGCAGCATCTTGGGCACATTCATACATATCTCCATAAAATTCACTCCACCGTTTCAACACGTCATGCGTGCTTGAAAGAATATCACCACTCTTAGACTTAATTGTATTCATTCTGGAGGCAGACGAACAACTTCGAGACTTCTTCACCTCCCTCCAAAAGAGTTTGGTGTTCATCTCGAAGTTATTAGCCAACCTCTCTTCTAGTTTCATACTTTCCCTTTCGCGCTTCTCTTTCACTAAGTGTTTGGTGATATTCTTGCAACAACGGTACATTTCTTTCTTCAAATCGTTCATACTGTCATTCGACTGCAAAAATGCTACATAGTCTAGCCAAGCTTTGTTCTTTCTTTTAAATGAGACTTTCACCTCCTCATCCCACCATGCTTCACCATTCATAGACTTGTGCATCTTTGCACTCCCACATACTTCTTTCGCAACATCAACCATACTATCTTTCAAAACATTCCAACAGTCATCCACGTCTAAGTCTGGTAGGCACACACTATTCAGTGTACTTATTGATTTAAGTGTAGTCAGTTTTACGCTTCACTTGATATACCTACTCATAAGTCATAACATATGACACACATAAGTTCGCGTTAAAATTAGTAATGCTTTGACCTCGCTACTTAAGCGGACGTAAAGAACCTGCGATATGATTTTTTTTATTATAATATGTAACATATTATGATGTGTAAATACATAACTATTTATAAATAAAAACGTTGAAATGGTGAAAAAGCTATATTCTACATAGAAAACTACCAAATAAGTTAAAGTTCAAATTTTAACACATAGCTGATTAGTTAAGTGGCGTAAGTAAGTCCCAACATTTTCACAAAAATTCGCAATTAAAATATCTATGGCATAACACCATCCTCAGCTCCCTCTAGTGACTTCCCCATTCCCGCACAATGATATGGAAAAATATCGAATTTAATACCGACTAAACGCATTTACCGTCGCTTAGGGATGCTCGACCCTCGCTATAAGTTTGTATTAAGGATGTCAGATTATATTTACATATGCTTTTTGTTCGATCACATTTATAAGAGCAGCGATCAGTTGGTTACAAACGTACCTATACTGTGATGGGGAGGAAGTACGTGCGTGTATCAAATAAATAACAAATACATACCTACCAAATAAAGGGCTTTAGTTATAATTTAAAAAAATCACTGTTA
The DNA here is from genome assembly GCA_002245475.1 of Calephelis virginiensis. Lineage (NCBI taxonomy): Eukaryota > Metazoa > Arthropoda > Insecta > Lepidoptera > Riodinidae > Calephelis > Calephelis virginiensis. The sequence continues at coordinate 157,440 of NJDC01005144.1, forward strand.
ATCCATTTTTACATTTAATTAAGTGCAGAAACTCTGAAATGTGTCGGATTTCAGAGTATGTCGTTACTCATTAGGTATAGGTAGGTACCATGGCGCGATTTGATAACTCTTTTTTTAGAAAGATAACTCATGGTTCTGAGACGGTCCCACACAAATTTAATCGTCATCTCTGGTTATTTGAGGTGTATCTTATAATAGTAAATATTTTTTCTCTGATAATATCGTCAACATGATTAAAAAACAATGCAATCAAAAGGTAAATATCTCAAAAACCACTTGTCGAGTCATGGCAAAATTAAGCCATAACTAATTACTTCGTAACCAAGAACTATGTTTTAAAAAGAACCATCGAAATCGGTTAGCTACTGGCCGAAGTTTTTCTTTCAATTTATTTACGGATTCTGAGAAATCGGCTACACTACTTACATTAAAATAGTTAGTAAATGAACGGAAATATATACAAGCACATAGTTTCAGTACAAAAAAAGCGCGCGCGCTACACCCAGCGGCGGAGGGGCGACCGGGGGGGCTGCAAGCTAGTTACATAGATTGGTAAAACCCAAGCGCCTTCGGCTTAGCAACTCGTAATTATAAAGTTTCGGTGACATTTTATGCTTTTGCTATTACAAAATCAAGCGAATGAATACTTTCGTTTAGTGTTTTTTTATTAAGTGATATTTATCGACAAGGAAAATCCAAAAAAACTTTCTCAATGCAGAAATTAAATATAGGTACCTAATTATTTAAGTGATTTTTGTCATCATTAACAAATTGGTTTGCCTCAAGTTCTTCGATTGTAAACATTACACTGAACGACATTTGTTATCCACAAGATACCTAAAGCGAAAAATCGTGACACAGGGTGTACGCCTAGTAGTAGACGGGAAAAAGGAAATTAAATAGGTATTTATTAATTTACTGTGTGAATTATATCACTATTGGGAATGTCGAAGACTTAGCGAAGTAGAGAAGAAAAGTAAAAGAGACCATTAGTGTCACGTTTCTAAACCTAATGATATTTTTTGTGTAACGCTATGTCGGTTCCGTTGTTGATAATTAAAAATAATATTATTTACTTTGCAAGTTAGTATGACACCGGGAGAAGTTGGTAGCCTGAATATGACATGGTAGCGGTATGGTGGCCCAAATGCTTATTGACTTTCGATTATTTAAGTTGGTTTTGTTCAGATTTATATTAACCCCACTTACGTACCTAATATGATGTAAGTACATCAACGAAGCAGTTTAATTCAATAAGTTCCCAGTGTGATCGCACCATAATTGTCGAATCATTCAGTCGATGTGTCCCCAACTCCCAATGAATCGGCCACTTTATTTATGGGAGTTTTTATAAATAAATATACAATCAAAGTGCGGGCTCCGACGAAGGGACCGGAGCGGGACATTGTTGCCCTGGCCGGAGGGGAGCGGCTGTTATTTCATTATCCTCTATTTAACTTTGACTGAATGCACAATTTTATTAGTTGTTTTTTTTAGTTTAGTTTTTTTATTGAAAATAATAAAATATCAATAGTAACCTATTATTTTAATACCTACCAACTTATCTAAAAGAGCGATGCTTAGACAAAACTGAAATGCCGACGAAGAAATGTAACATTGCCACCTCAGTGTGGCTTTTTGATATACGTATAAGTGAGTAAGTCAGTCAGCCAGTATCGCAAATAATGCGTAAATAAAAAAAAATCATAACACTTACAGCAGAGTCTACAGTTTCAATTAACTGTGACATAAATATGTAATAGGAATAGCTGCGCACGGGTACGGACATACCTACCTACTTCGGGATAAAAGTAGCTTAAAGGTATTTTTAAGAAAGTGTAGTTTTTTTAAATAAATATACACGCCCCTTTCCACGTTGTCCGTTTTGCTGCGTTTATGTTATTAGTAGGGGGGTGTACAGGGGTGTCAGGAGAGCTGTGTGCTCGATTGGTGTTCGTCAATTGTGTGAATTCGAAATTACAAATCATGTATCTTAATTATTTTTAAAAAAAGTAAGCAACTTCCCCAGAGAAGTAGGTAGAATCAAAAGGCACTCCACGATGAGCCCATAGTTCAAATACAAGAAACTGCCGGGAAAAGATCAATAACACACAAACTGTTAGTTATTCATCAAAAATTACTTTATCAGTTTCAGGGTCGTCATCATGCTCCCTCAGGAACGATACACGTACGCCAACGAATAGACCAATCATATTTTTAAACACTGTTTTCGGAATTGAGTTCAGGGGGGCTACTATGAACTTTTCGAGCGAGCCAATGTTGGCTGATTATTGAACTGTCCCGCTATTTCGCACCACGAACGTGATATGAAGCAAGCCAGCCAGCGGTTACACCATCAAAGCAACTAAGTGGTCACGTGACCGTCTTCTGCCTTGCACTAACTAGCGTACCCCCGTCTGTTTATTGACAAAATGTAACCAATCATTGAGTCCCGTTAGTGTATTAATGAAGACCGCCAATTGCAGCTTCGAGAAAGTAGCTCTTATTGAATTTTTTGCTGTAGTTCTAAATTGAAACGTAAGTATATTTATAACAGTAGTCTTACCTTAGTATTACCGAAATGTTTAATTATTTGATTCATAGTTTAATAAGGTACTTTGGCTTACTGTAATGGGAACATTGTTATTATTTTAGATGAGTTACGAAGATAAGGTTTATGGAGGATGAGACCACGAATAAACAAGAGACTAAAATACAAATATATGTGCTAAGGGACACCATTTGAGATTCAAGATGATCTACCTGTTAAGTGTTAAAACCACAAGATAGATAACACAACATTTGAACTTGACACATCCGTATACCTACGCTACATCCTACTAAATATAATTTAAAGTAAGCATGGAAGCGTGATATTATTTCAATAGGTAGGTACAAGTGATTTTAGTTTTTTGTCCTTCAGGAACTTTGCACAACTGAATTTCAAAAAGGAAACAAAACAGCTGACCGACTGACTGACTTTAGATAATATGATGCTGAGATACCGTTGTAGAATACTTTTCACTGTGTCGTTCTGGGTCCGCTATGTAGAATAGACAATTTACCTTTCTACCAGGTAGCTCGTAAAAGGCGAGCATAGATCAGAATCAAAAACAGAAAAAAACTTTATTCACTGAAACATACAAATATTCATGACCATACAAACAGTAGGCACTCGTGCGTATGACATTTTTATAAACTACCACTGAATAGAAATTTGATGTTATTTGATAATGATATTTATTAATGATACATAATTTGCCCGGTAAATTAGGTCATCACCAACAAGACCACTCCTAGTGAAGAGCTGTGAAGCATTTTGCCTGCCGCCACAACGATTATTGTCATCTTCCGTCCAGGAGAGTAGGGTAGCCTATAGACTTACACATAAGGCCTAATATCCCGGCCACTGGACAGCGACGCACCATTACATCTATGGTAGACACTACCGCCGCGGTTGTCTCTTACCATCAGGAGATCCCTGTGCTTGTTAGCGGATCGCTAATATTAATAATCACTCTAGACAGCGGGACAAAAGAAGTTTATGTGCCTTTCCAACGTTTAACATCTTTTTATGTTAAATAAAGTAATTAACACCTAAAGGCTTGCCACCTATCACTTTGTGAGTGATTTTGGCAAGTCGTGGGTGCCTTAACTGTGCCTCTGCATATCTTAACGGGGATTTAGTCGTGAAGATACTTTTTTACTCTACTATAATCGGTTAAGCCATTTTGGCTTGGAAAAGTTTGAAAATATAGTCACATTTATAAACCTGGGTACATAGTTCTGCATTTCTAATATCGCAAATCTAGCTAAAAATAGAGCTAAGTCAAAAATCTGTGTTTTTAAGTTAATGTCTCTATTTAGTTCGTTATCCGATCAATTGACAAATTAAAACAGATTTAAAAATAGGAACGCTACCTTAGTGCTTACAGCGCCCTATGTCCTTTCGTTAAACGAGCTAGCAGCGCTCCGCTCCTACCAAAACAGGAACATTGCTAAGTAGGTGCCATCAGAATTACACGCTGAACTCGCCCGTCCATTTTGAACTAATTGAGGCTATTTTAAGATGTAGTTGTAATGATGATTTTTAGAAGTTTACCGCCTTTTAGATGGAAAATGATAAGTAAATGAATTTTGAGTTGAATCCATATTTCCGGTGAAGTAAGTGAAGTTTTTTTTATCTAAATTCATAAACACATTCTTAACACAGGCTCAACTCAAAAAAAAAATTGTACATAAGTATGTATATTTTCGAAAAAATGCCTGATAAAAATGTATCCCGGCGACAACTAGAGGGAAATTATTACCAAATATCCAATATCAAATTAATGTGTTCATTAGGACACATCAGAACATAATGATATGCTTATAATACAATAATAATTGCTATTAATGAAAACAGGAAACAAAACAAAACCACGATAACAAAATTGCCTTATTATGAGCGCAAAAATTATGTCCGTTAATTAATATTGTACGGAAAAGATGGTTGCTAAACAATAATTGGTAATTTTAATTAATTTATCAGAGCTGGGTTCTCCAGCTGTGGTACGAACAAAAACAGGAAAACCCACAAAAATAAATTATTCTTATTGTGATGCCTAATTCGTCAAAACTGGAGATTGAACAAATTTTCGGTTTTGTGTTCGGACAAATGATAGTTCAGTTCGGTTACATAAAGGGTCCAGTTTATTTTCGGCTTCGGATCGTACACTATAGCAAATTTTGAAACGTCGAGATAACGGGTAAAGAGTAGCCTGCGTTCTTTTCAAAGGTCTAATCTATTTTCTATAACATTTGCTGGTCAAAGAGATATAAAATGAAAAAAAGAGGCACAATCAGGGCACCCACTACTAGCCGAAGACACTAAGTCCCACAATGTGATAGGCGGCAAGCCTGTCGACAACCGGACACATATCTAAACCCGAGCAACGCTATTATTATTAGGAAATTGAAAATTTATATTTTCTAATTTTTTTGTTGCCCGACCAAGGATCGAACCTCATGAAATCATGTTCGCCACCGGACCGCTAGACCACAGAGACGATAACTATAATTATGTACTTTTGTTACTAGCACCATGTAATTTTGTTGACCAAACATAAACCATAACATTTGTCTCTTCCTCTACCGCGACGAGAAGAACCGTTACCACGTCGGTGCGTGACTGGACATGGCTCCTCCATCGCCGCCGGACACTTACTCGGTTCGGTTCTCGGGAGAGATTTTACACATTTGCCCAGGTTTTATATACTCGTAGTTATTTGATTATTGTCATACATTGACCTAATATTTTTATGTACTTTTTGATTACTTTTAACAATTTATTGCCTATAGTCGACACAACATTCACCATGTATCGTTAAATGAGCCAAGTGTGTTGATAGTAAATAAAACAAAATGAAATTTACAACAAAATATTTTTTTTTCGAAAGTCGAGGTTCAACTCAACGCGTGAAATGATTTCAGGGAATAAATTTCATTTGTGTGGAGAGTGAACAACTTTTGCTACAGCTGCCCATGCTGTGGAGCCGGTGCATGCCGTAGTACGGGTGCATTCTGTAGTGCAGGAAACTAATATTTCTTAGCCTTAAAAAGTCTTCAAAAACTTGATAGCATAAAAAAATATTGAAAGATCAACATTTATCAAAACTTAAATTAATGACCCGTACCTGAATGCTTGAATGGGAATTAGAGTGGAATAGAAAAAAATCTCATTGATACATTATAGTAACATTATGTATGGGTTCAAACCGCATTCCTGCGAAATGACAAGCAAGAAGTATCGAATAAAGGTCGATTAGGAGTCGATCGAGTCCCAGATGTCCAAATAACTTGACTCCTCTCACGTGTGTGCTGTGTACCGTGTGGTGCTCGGGCGGCGCCCTTTTGTTGGGTGACTCTATTGAGGAACTTTATAAACGCCAATGGGAAGGGTGGCCATGATTTTGATATTTTAAATGATATGAAATGAAATGAAATGGAATGAAAATTATTTAAATGCGGAATATGTGTGTTAAAAAGTTGTTATAAAGATATTTAAGAATACAACATATTCTACCACATTGTGGTGTGCAAATATTTAGTTAATTTTAAAAAGTTACATATTTCTATAAAAATGTACATTTAAATCACAGCCCTTATTTACATTTTAATAAACATTTTATTTATTTATGAACATAAGTTTCATAATTTGTTATAAATTAATTCAAAGGTAGATTAATTTTTAGTCCTATCTACAGTACAGTACAGTAAAGCAATTGTATATTTCAATAATCCATCACAATATACACAAATAAAAAATGGGTACCTATCTTCACACCCATATCCGCGAAGAGTTAGGCAGAGGTACAACCACGGCAACTACTATTAGCCGCAAACAATACTAATAATTCCACAATGTGACATTGGTAAGTAGCAAACCCATCGCCAACGGAGCACCGTTGTTTTTGTTTTTGTTGTTAAAATAATTCAATAAAACTGATTTAAAGTCACGTGGTTCTTGATTTAAATCACTTAGTATTGTAATATAATTAAGTACCAATAGCTTAAAATTAATAAAAATAGTTTTGCAAAACATATTTCGTGAGCACAGTAAAATACACTTTTAAATAATCTTAAACAGTGTCTCACATCTAAATCACATAAAAAATACGATTATGAAGATCCAGAATAGGTAGCAAATAAACACTATTGCGATTAATTACTCGTCATACAAATCTCTTATAAGTATAAAGTAAATAATAATAAGTATAAGATAGTTAGGTTTCTGTGTTGTAAGATATTTCTGAATTATGTTTTCAACAAACTTAAGAAATACAAATCCGCTGAATTTCTTTCACAGGACCTTCTTAGTAAAAAGTCATGCTCTGGTCCAGTGCGTGATCGATATTATAATAATTAATAACATAGACCGCGTCAGAGTAACCTTTACACAATGACGTGGGTAAAATATTTTTTTTACTGGTTTTATTATAAAATACAGTTTAATTTTTTAAATATATGTAACTTTGGGATCGTATTTAGGTATGTTTGTTTCAATTGCAATAAAACTATCCAAGGTTTGCCCAAAATTCAACCACAAACGAGTTTTGCCAAATGCTATTTTTTTGCTGGTTTTGCCAATTTTGAACTTCATAAAGTATGTTTAATTTAAAGTAAAATAAAAAAAAAGGCTAAAATATTTTTTTGTCAATTCTTAATGAATATCGGCACATACAACTTTCCACATTTTCATTTTATAATAGCGTAACGAAACAACTATAATTTATGTTAGTTTGTTTCCATAAAATGCAAAAAGTTTGGTCATGTTACATATAAAATGGGGAGCTATAAGGCAAATGTGCATTCACAGCCATTTTAATGACTGGCTGATAGCCATTTAAAAACGAATTTGCTCACTTCTGGTACGTTTAACAAACATCACGGAATCATTGTGCAGGCGAAGGGGGGGGGGGTCCGTTGTGATTATTCAATTAAATAAACGTTTTTATTTGAACATCAATTTCATCTCATAGCACTTTCAGTTATAATTAGTAGGCACTACAATATCATTTAGGTATGATTGTATTATTGCGTAAGAGGATCCTCTTGGACCATTAAAATCACCGTCTAGGAACAAACTGCAAAAAACAACAAAATTAATTTTAAATAAACTTTAAAGCGAGCATTTGTAACATGAAATGCGCGGCTTAGCTCGCATTTTACTATAACTTACCTCTCCCTCCCGTATAAAATTTAAGGCAATAACTCTTTACCGGTGATACCTATTTTAGCGGTTAGTTTTAAATATCTAAACATACACAGGGACAGACAGCGAAAAGCGGCTTCGTTTTGCACTAGGTTTAAAGTGAAAAGTAATAGGCATCTGCAATTAATTGTATCAGTTTTTATTACTAGAAAACGCTTCCAAACCACACCAGACAGGTTTGTCAAGATCGTGAGGTATGACACTCAATACTATCTGCCTACTTCGAAAGGGACTTGGCGTGAAGATATGTATGTAAATGAAAATCGCTTATTTTGTTATGACTATGACGAGTTCAAGTCTTATAGAAAATAAGATTAATTTATTTGGCTCTTTAAAATGCCGACACAATAGCAGTAGATGTGATGTGCTCTACAAAATCTAAGCCGAAGACCGTACATTATAGCAGTAAGTTGTTCCCCAATACCAACAACTCCTGCCGTTAAACCTACAACCCCATTAACAATTTACAAACAGTGAACAATCTCCTAAACCGTTAATGTATTAAATTTGAACAAGTCGGTAATCACATGAACACTTTAAAACACCCTTGGCTCTTATCTATCGACCAATTTATCTTGACCCGTACAAAGACGTTCAAAATAGACATGTTCTTGCCATAAAATAAATCTTAATCTCAAATTTATACCTATTTGATGTTAATAAAAGACCACCAGCTTACATATTGTCTGGAATCGGAACTCTTAATTTGTCAATTTAAGCAATGTTCAATCATTATAAAAACGCACAATCGTTAACAACTTGTTGCTCGAACACGAGCGTACACTCCCAACTTTACCGATCTACTGCGAGTCTCGGGTTCCGTTCCCGACGGGGGCAGGCACTTGTGTGATGAACATTTAGATGTCTTTTTTCTGGTGTTTATTAAATTTATTCTGGTATCTTTTAATGTACTTTTATGTATTGTGATACATAATGAATAACACTTATAACACAAGCATGTAATTTGTTTACTTTGGGGTTAGATTCAATTTGTGTAACTTGTCCACGGATATTTATTAACAATTTATTTATTTTTAAACATGAAGATTGAACATAATATTGTAGATAAACGTCATTTAAATCTTCTATTGCTTTACCACGCCACATTTTAAACACAGGAAGATCAAGTTATGTTGGTGAACGCCCTGCGCCCTGTCTGCTACCCTATTAAGTGACGGGTAATTTAGGAATACATAAAGTACATAATAGACTCCTCAACTTGGGCTTAATGAGCTGAAAGCTGGGGCTATGGCTGTTCTCTCGCTGATGTGTGAATTTAGCTTAATATTAAGGAGAGGTGTTTTAATGTTTTGCCACTACTCCGAACAATTGAGTTTATATCTTCAAATTGTTTTGTTTGTGCCAAAACGATTAACCAAAAATAACCAGCTTATCTAATAAGCAATATTTTCTTGTAAAATATTGCTACAACGAGACCATTTAGCGCACAAGATCTTAAAGTTATCAGATGTCATGAGAACCAAACTTTTAACTCTACAAGCACAAATTTTAAGCGACCTCACATTACAAAACAAAAGAAACTATCCTAACCTCAAAAAACTCTACACCTCACGCAAAATAAATGGCGAAGTCGTTCCGTTACCGTCCGTCAAGAGAAACGACAGAAGCACAGTAAAGCTGGAAAAAATAATTACAATTTCAATACCATGTCGCGATTTTATAATTATTTTTCAAATTATAGCTAATTATTATGCCAGGATGGTCCCACATACATCTTTACATACGTCCTACCAACATCGAACTACTGGCTTTTGAATAATTATACTCTTTAAAGAATACAAAGGTTTTGTTATTGCCCGAGTATTCCCCGTGTTGGTCCGGGATGGAACAAAATGGACCATCTGCCTTTCTGCAATGCTTACCGTCACTAACAGCCTGACATCTGACTAGGTGGTCGAGTTTCGCAACGACTCGCCCGAATTTATGCCACCGCCTTAACTATTCCTGCCGCAATAGCGTCAGCGCTTGCGTCAGCAGTCCGGAGGGTAAGGTAGCAAGTAAACTTACTTTTGCTCGAGGCCTAACATCCCGGCTTCAGGCAAGCAACACACCGTTAGCACCTTTGGTGTCCGTAGGCGGCGTGAATTTTTTTCGTCCACTACTGGACATAGGCCTCCCCCAAAGAGCGCCACGAGTCACGGTCACCAGCCGCTTATAACCAGCGACTCCCCGCGATTTTGACCAGATCATCAGTCGTCCAACACTGCGTCCTCCGTTGCGGGGTCACCACTCGAGAAACTTTTTTCCCCATCGGTTGTCGGTTCTGCGAGCAATGTGGCCTGCCAATTGCAATTTCAGCTTGCTGACTTTCTGGACTATGTCGGTTACTCTCTTCTCTTGCGACGGAGCGACTCTGAGCTTATTTAAGAGGCCCACATTTAACGACCAAGTCTCATCTCCATATGTCATCACTGGCAACATACACTGGTCGAAGACTTTAGGCTCTGCGGTGATTTGGACACGAAGATACCCTATAACTTTCCGAACGCTGCCCATCCGAGTTGGATTTGGCGATCAGCCTCTTTCTTGAAGTTGAATTTACCTAACTGAACAGTTTGACCTAGGTATACATACTGATCAATAACTTCAAGAATTGAGTTCGCAAAGTGAACTATTATAGGTGCTACATGAACGTTGAACATGACTTTTGTCTTGTGCAAGTTCATCATAAGATCCACCTGTTGGGAAACTTTGTCGAGGTCACCGAGCATCTTGCTCAAGTCTTACAGCGATTCCGCCATGACCACAATATCATCTGCGAATCGAAGGTGAGTGATGTACTCGCCGTTGATATTGATGCCGAGTCTTTTCCAGTCCAGAAGCATGAAGCGTGAATTTCTTCAGGAAATCCGTCCGCTTGTTTGGCTTTCAATATCATAAAAAAACATACAAAAAAATGTATGGTCAAATTGATAACTTTATCCTTTTTGGAGTCGGTTGCAAATAATCTTTTGTGGTTCATCATATCTGATTCTTCGTACACAATATACCAACGCACACTGAAAATCTATTGAATAATTACTACATAACACCTTCATTTCTTTTTAATAAATCACAAACTTTGCTAACTTTAAATTTTCACACAAGAAATGAAGCGAACCCTTTAGAATGGACGCTAAGCAGATGTTCACAAACGTTATCTACTTACTACCATAAATAATTTGATTAGTCTCGTATATATCAGCAAAACCATGGCACGGAAAAACGTCACCCATTCATAGCTTAAACTCGAGTGATGTTATATTTAACCCCATTCAATTTACCGGACAACCATTTAAAAACCGCTAATGTTATCTTAATATCGTTACGGCATTGAGATGTCATATTTGATAGTCCATCCCTAAGGAACTATTCACATCAATAGGAACACTCCACCAGAATCTCAACCTTATGTGTTCGCGAAAAGGGTCATAATATTTAATTTATAAGGTATTGTTGTTTATTAGCGTTTTTTGCATCACCTTGTTGAATAGTAAAAGCTATCAAAAGATCGACTTCTTTGAATTGGTACAATGAGATTATGCACGTGTTTCCGAGCACGCGTTTACTTTATAAAAATAAGTTTGTATGAGATAGATATCGTATATTCTATGTTCAAACATCACTTTATAACAAACTGGTCGATCTTACAATCTTCTGCACGTTAACTGTCGAGGGGCCGTCTCACCAAACGTATTTATTGATACTATTGTGATACTACATGAGAAAACGACAATTACAGTAGATAATTGCAAATAACCTACTACTACTTTTTTAAAGAGAAAACCTACATTAGCTTTAGACGGCAAAAGGTAGAAACTATGACACTAAAATTAAAAAAAAAACATCCATCCATCCAATCCAAAATGAAATGATAAATATTTGTTTGCAGAATATGTTGGTTAAGAGTTGTTACCAAATATTTAAGCATTCTAAAATATTCCGCCACATTCTGGTGTGCAATATTTAAATATTTATTAAAATAAATTATTTAAGTAAGTACCTACATATATTTTATAATTTACATAAATTATTAATCATAACAAAATTTAAAATATGAATAGATTTAACCATGTCTACTACCACCTTTCCAAACCTAGCCAGGCAGGAGAAGAAAACCTCCAGTAAAACCTGCATGTCATGTAGAAAAACCATCTCTTAAACAAAAAATCTTCTTCTTTTAAACAAAAAATCCGAATCCCTAGTGGGTAGACTTCGTATTGACAATAAATACTCGTCTCCTGTTGTGGTCAGGTGATGCTTTCGCATTGCTGAATTGAGGTTCAGAGATGGGCACTGACACTCCAGCGGCTGGGAGTGCGGTAGTAGTGATTGTAGCAAAGTCAAACTCTACTACTTGTATCATTCGCAGTGTTAGTGACGCACGAGCTGATGTTCGAACTATAAGTGCTGCTTCGTAGGAAAGTGGTTGGTACATATAATAGTTATAAGGCCCGGGGCGAAAACAGGGCAGCATTAAAAAAACGTGTCACAGATGAAAAGTCCCCAGTTCACGATTGAGACCACCCACATTGGTGTTTAACATCCTTAAAAGCAACAGTAAAAGGTGTTAATGCGAAAACACGAGTTCCATTTTTAAAACGCAAACATTGGAAGTGGCGCTACGAGCATAATCTGCTTAGCACAGCGGCGACTCGTACGAAATTCAATAGTTCCGAGCATAAAACGGAACATAAGATACGATTATTTAACAGGTCGATAGGTATTATGTTTGTCGATAATATTTTAAATACAAGTTTGTATTGGTATTATAAATGTGAAGTTATTATAATTGTTTATTTGTTTACTTCCTTCTTGTTTAGGATTCATAGCCAAATTCTCCTATGTCAGAAAAACCACGAATTAAATTTTAAAGACGTAAGTATTCAAAGTGGTGATATAAACAGGAAGTTTTTGGCTAAGTTGGGCGCGCTTAATAATACATTTTTGTAGGTTATAAACTATTGTAAGTTTATAACTTTCAAAATTAACAGTTATAAACTTACAATGCAATATAAAATAACAATATCTTAGGCATATAATTATTATGATTGTTTAAAACGCCTAACTTCATTACTAATAATATAGTAAATAGTAGTATCAATACACCAACTCGGGTGAAATTGAGATCCACCATCTTAACTATTCCTGACGCCACAATGATGATATATCCGGAGGGTAGTAATTGGCCTAACGGCACGGCCACAGGAGAGCGACGCACCTATAACATCTCTGGTGTCTAGAGGCCACGGTTGTCTCTCACCATCAGGTAAACCGTGGTGCTTGTTTGCTGTCTTATCACATTAACAAAAATAATATAATAATAGAGCTAAAAAGACGAATGGTTGTTTCTTTCTTTGTAGGCATAGCTAAAACTTTTAGTTATAAAGTATATGCAACACATATATTTTTTATTAGTCAGATACATGAATAAGATTAAAGGTGGTGATTTAGTTAGTATATTAAAGGTAGTGGTAGTAGCTATAGTCCTTGCAACAACACTAAAACAATCGAAATACCCTTCAATCCTGTTTCTCACCAAGCTGGGATTTTTAAGGTTTCTATTAGATAGTTTAGTATGGGTCTTGAAAGGTATTTTTATGAAACTTGAAAACATTACCCTAGCAGATACCGCAAGGTTAAATCATTAACGTTTCAAATTTTGAAAATGTTAAGTATTATAATATAAACCAGCTACAATTTTAATTTATTGTAATCTTATTTCTATAGTTGCAGAACGTAGGAAAGTTTGACAAAACATGTTATTTATTTTTTTGGACAGAAATGTATGTCAATTACAATACATTCTTTAAAATTGTGGTTTTGTTGAATCCAGTCTTTTTGAAATGTGAGAAAGTTTAAATTATGAAAATGTTACAGCAGTTTGCTAGAAGTGGATTCTCTTCTACTGTTGGTTTATATGAATAGCTAAATAAATATGTAGTATTCTAAAAGTATTATTCTGAGCGCATGAATACTGAAATTATAGTTGCAATGCTATATAGGCTATATGTGCAAGCTTGTTTAAAAAACTTAAAAGAAAAACATTATATATCAATACTGAATGTATTGACGTGCGTATCGATATAACGTTGTGACTCGACAACACATCCCTATCATTCTGTCCTGTGTTCAAACTGTAACAGTTCTTTGTTCGGACAATATTTACTTTACTTATAATGTGTTCAAATTAAAAAGGATCACTATTTGCTGTGAATTTATAACCAGTAACAAGGGTCCAGTGAGGCCAGCAAGTGCAGTAGGTATAAACACTTTATCTCTTTATTATAGTTGAGGAATATTACGTTCACAAAACACCTCTTTAGAATTATTACATTGGGCCTTTTCTTGTGACACCCATGGTACAGCGTCGTCATTAAAAATGTTATCGAAGTTATCAATATGAAACATGAAATATACATGAGTTGATCTGTCCCCATAATAAGCAATTTAAATGAGATATGAGTGCTAATAAACAATACTGATACAAATATATTTAACTAAAAACAGTGTCGTAGATTTACTTTTATTAATTTACTGTTTTATTTATTTACTTGCGACGCTCATATTATAATCGTATCTCCAAGCTGCTGTACCAATTTTTTTTTACACCTAAAAGCATACATGATATTACACCTGCATGAAAAAAAGTCATGTCAAATGTAGTTTATTTGAATTTGCATACATAAAATGTTCATGCTAAGATACAATATAAAGACACAATAACTCTCATTTGCGGTGGGGTAAAATAATGTATGACCTCTACTATTAACGTAACTGGAAAAAGCAGCACACATTATTAATTAGTTTATTTTATTTCCTAATTTCGTATACTTTTATGAGGTAAAATAAACACGAAACGAAAGTAAATAAAGAAAAAATATATAGCAGAATTAAAAAAATGTGCCCAAATATAAACCAAAAAATAAAACTGAAATCAAATTGAATAAGAATACACATATCTACTGAAAAATCAAAAGTCTGTCTTAGTATCGTTTGTGGCATGGTGTTAATTACGTTAGTTGCAGTTTCAAAACAAAACTAAATTTCCTTTTTTTACTTTTAATAATTCAGAATAAAGGTTACAGTGAACAAATTGTAAGCTACACCTAATAAATCGAGGTATGAAATAGAAGCGATTGATTCGTGCCTAAAAAATACATAAAAAATTTCGAAATGCACATTTTACAAAGTTGCGAAATTACATAGAACACTAATAAACAAGTACACAACTAATAAACAAAATCCGTTACCTAGTTTTAAAGCTTAAAGCATGCAAAGAGACATAGGGACAAATAATGCGACTTTGTTTTATACTATGCAGTGATTAAACAATAGTTAATTATTAACAAACTGACATAAAGTGATAATAATATACAAATACATAAATTAAAAAAAAATCAAATGAGTACGTATTAGAAACCCAACATAACATAATTTTACACCCATTTTTAGTATGTAGCACATAGCATACGTCTGTATGCAGCACACATACAGACGTATGCTTGAGATGAAAACGGGCCGATAAACTTTTCGAGACGAGCGCATGCTAGCCCTGCAAAGGTCAAATTAAAATGGTTGCGTTAAGTGACGGTTAAGTGGAAGCTGGTTGTTTGGTTGTTTTAGGACCTTGTTTGCCTCGGGGCTTAACACGACTCGTCTTTAACAAGCTTGTGTGTAAATATCTCTGTTCCACAAAATAACGACAGCTCAGCTTACTAGCGGCAGGAACACTTCAAAATTTATTTATTTTAAATTGCTCCTGGGGTAGGCATTATTACTACTATATACGATTATGATAATCACATCACGTGCGCTAGTGAAAGTCAATTAATCTAGTTCACTCGATTATATCGTCACTGAAGTTAGTCAGATTAGGTGGTAGAGACTAGACTCTAGTCACGGCTCGGCCGGCCGCCACCCACCACAGGCTAACTCAACTCTGCTACTTTTGAGATAACAGTGACGTTAGTAACCTAGTATCCGATCAATTAACTTGAGGAATTTCTGCGATTGAAGGAAACAATGTAACAGACGTGTTCCGGGTCTTCTGTGTATAATAGACCACCTGCCTACCTCCTAGGATGCTCGTAAGAGGCGAGCAAAGGCTATAGGGGTTACAGCCAACATGATCGAGACAGAGTGCTGTGCAGCAACTTCCCGGGTAGAGATCACCGCGTTACCTAGTCAGTTACATGCTTCTTCCTAATTAATATCTGAGTATAAAGGGACGTGCTATAATCGTGATCCTTAACTCCAGCACCTCGTGTCGGTAGTGATTACTGATTAAGTCTAGATATTACAGAGGCCACTGCCGTGTTCCATTTTTTAAAAAACAGGGCAATTGGTAACTTTAGGCAATAGGTTTACACAAAAGTTTTAAGCCGGAAATGTACCAAGCATCCACATCCAAAAGTAACAAAGGTGTTTCTTAGGAAATTCACTTGCTCCCGATCACAAGTTGTCGGTCAAATCATTAGCTTTGTAAATAGTAAGTAGACCAATTTACACAACAACAATTTAACTCATAACCAACAATATGAAATATTTTTCAGTCTGTACGTAAATGGTGATTATTAAAATATAAGTTGAACTTACAATTGTGGAATAATAAAGTGGGAATGTGTCGATGGCGACGGGAAAGCGACGCACGTTTTATTACTTCGTCGCTTTTTTTATTTTGTATTTACAGCGTGTTCTGATTCACACTAGGGATCAAAGAAAAACATCCAAAAACATGATTACCTTCTGGATAATCCTGGATTCTGGATGGATCCTAGGGTGGCTCTGGAAAATCAAACATGCTACGCTTAGAAAAAGCGCAAAGGGCACTGCTCTTACTGCCTAAAGGTTCTCACGAGAAAACCTCTTCGTTTCCCCACCACAGATTTATATTCGCAATGTAAGGTTCTGACAGTAAGGCAGCTTTTCGTATTGCACTCCGTTTTGAAAAAACATTCTAGTCTTTCTTATGACCCTAAATTGAGTGACACAAAGAGACTGATAAATTTTGCACTATTGAAAAAAGACTAACTGACATTGCAAGTCGTCATTATCATTACATTAGTTCATTTCTTTACAATAGTCTAAATAAATAGTTAAATATTTATTCACTTACACTATATAAATGTATATTAAAATGCTCTGAATGGCTTAAATCCATGTCTTATCAAGAAACGGAAGACCTCTTAGTACAGTAAAAATAACACATCTAATCACATACTGGTTTTTAACTCTTACATATATCGTTCACATCATATTGACACACAAACACCCACACTCACAATACATACACACACTCACCAAAAATCTGTTCATGTCAGTATTAAGCATAATATATACTCTAGTTTAAAATCATCATTGTGATTGTTTTCTGGAGGAGGGCGTTGATATACGCAACACAGTTTTATACTTTTGCGTGTGTCATCGATACTCATATAATTCATGTATACTTTTTCTGGTTCCAAATAAAAATTATTATTATTATTATATGGTTGAAGGAAATTAAAGAATAATTATGTGTGGTGACTTGAATGGTTAGATGGTGACGCAACAGACCGGTCACGAGGGCGTATTTGGACGTTATGGTGATAAGAGGGTGAATGATGCTGTTAAGCATATTGTGAATTTACATGTCCGTACCGAATGCGTGTGGGTATGGGTTACCAAGTGGCAAACTGGCTGCTTCATGCAGATGATGTTATGCTTTTGGTTCTACACCGTCTGCATACACTGGTTACATTTATGGACGGTGACATTAAAAACAAGAGGCTTACATTTGAATGCAATGAAAACCAAAGTAATGATGTTTGAAAAATTTTAGTTGATGATGTAGTACTTGAACAAAAGATAGAACTTGTATGTCTTGGTAGTGCTTTTAGCAGAAACGGAAGGTACGCGGAGGATGTATAAAGGAGAGTGTATACAAGAAATAGTTTGAATGGAGCGCTGGGTAAGCTATTTCAAAGCTAAGTTTCGAGTCAAAGTGCTAGACTCACTTTGCATAATTCTTTAATTCTAACAACGTTTTTGTGTTTAAGCAAGAGTTGGGTATGTCAGTAAAAGCATGAGAGTAGGCTAAATGTAGTCAATATGTGAGCGCTACGGAAAATTTGTTTTGTTACTCTCGCTGAACGCATTCGTGACATTGAGATCCGAGAAAGAGTGTGATTGAAAGAAAGTGTTGGTGTTAAAATGAGAAGGGGCATACTCCACTGGTTTGGACATATAGAAAGAATGACAGATGAAAGATTTGCAAAGCAGATATACAATGCGAATGGTGTAGGTACCCAGGGACCAAGATCGGTTGACATTCCACGATCAAATCACTCCGGTATTATCCAAATGTGGTGTCAAGAGTCTTCGAAACCAGCGCGTTTGAATGAAAATGGTAATGAATGAGGAAGCCAGGCAGGTCTGCCAGGATCGTGAGGTTTGGCACTCGATAGTCTTGACCTACCCCGTGACAGACTTGACTATGGTCCAGAATTTGTTAATACCACCCAGTTATAAATTTTGTATTTTACTAAAATTATTATATGTTTCACCTAATTATCAGCTCAATGAAGGTTGACCCGTCGCCTGGTTCTCCCGACTGATGGCAGCAGCCGCTGCTCTAGCGCGACTGCCGCCGCATTTTGGGAAACCCCGTGTAGCCTGCCGCCATCTAAACCTTGGGTAGATGCAATCGATGACCTTGTATGGGGCTCCTATTTGGGCTCCGGTACTAAAATCTGCCATCATCGCCCTATTGCGAAAACTACAAAGGGTAATGGCAATCAGGGCCGTAGGAGCATATCGCACCATGTCGACGGAGGTGGTATGCGTGTTGGTGGTTTCGCCGCCCTGGGATTTTGAGGCTGAGGTAATGGCGTGGCTTCATGTGATTCGCCAGGTAGTGCGGTTCGGCAGCGACACGCTGATGGTGACGGAAAGACAGAATTCTCGCGCTCGACGGTCAACGGTCTGTACGATACGAGCGGTACTCAAAAACAGGCTGGACTCAGGTTTAGGCAAATGCAGGTGCTTTCCGGACACGGTTGCTTCAGAAAGAACCTGTGCCTGTGAGGAGGTGCGTGGCAACATTTTCTGATGGGGTTAACAAGGCCCCCGCTTCGAAGGTTGCCAGCGGGGCTGGCAAGTAGCAAAGCGTTGGTGGAAGAATGCACAGACGTCTCCACAGCTGTACAGTGAAGGCAGACGTAGACCTTTTTAGTGGGTATTGCGGCACCGGCTATTCCTACAATCTGGCCTGTCCACACGCTCGGTTGAGCGCAAGGCCATTTTCCTCTAGGAGAACACAAAAAATCTTCGGATCTTAGACCAATAATTATGCACCACTAAAAAGTATTTGAGCAACAGTTCAACACTGACGTAATAGTTCTTTTGCGTTAAAAAAATGGTGATACATTTAACAATAACAATACATTATAAACAAACTGCATTTGATAAAGCGGACGAGTTACTAGATTGATGAGTCACTGTCACGACCTACCACCATCTTGTAAACAAAAAATTTTATCGAAGTACAAACTTCAATCGTCCAGATCTCTAATTGATTTTATTCCAAACTAACCAACTGGGTGAACTTCGAATCGCTTGACTTTAATAGCTACAAACAGTATGTAGCCTACATGTATCTATGGATTTGATGAAAAAGTTTTGAGTTTCAGTTCTAAGTTAAGGGGAAACCCCAAAATTTAATGTTTTTTTTTTATTTTTTTTTGTAAAAATCTTGTTGCGTTTCACAAAATACATCTACTCACCTAGTTTCAATACTACAGTTCTTATAGTTTAGGGGAAATGTGCTTGTGATATACGGACGGAAAGACAGACAGTCAGGAAATATAACAAATATATAAGGTTCCGGTTTTTGCTATTTGGCTGCGGAACCTTAAAAAGAACTAGCAATACTGGTCCATCGGTTCATGAGTAATACGTTGACCACAAGAAATGGGGATTCCTTTTTTTATAAAAAGATATAGCAACGTCGTAAGTAGAATGTTTACTGATTGTATAGTATTTTTGTATAAAATACTCGTCTTCTTGGATACTAATGTAATAAGGTTAGAGAAAGTTATTTAGTAAAAAAAAATAATCTTATCTTTTTTTGTGTATTTTGTAACTGAGTAGTTTTGACACTCTCACGAAAATAAAATAAAAAATAGAGATTTTTGGCACCATCGTTAAAAAAACCGATCGTAGTTTTTTCGTAATTATTGTACTTCGTGTAAATTTTAAATTACACGAAGTTAGATTAAACAAATTTAGAAATTTAAAAATTGTTCAGTTCAAGTGCACAAGTGAAATATTTATAAAGAAATTAATGTATCGTTCCTCGCTGCCGCCAAATCTCACTAAATGAGCTTGAGTAACGAAGCCACCGCTTTACTCAAGACCCTGATATGGCTTTGTATATAAAGACTTATGACTGCTAAAAAGAATTTATTAACACGAAAGACATGGGCTAAAGGGGTAAATCGATTAAAAAAAATAAAAAATAAACAATTAGCTGTTTGTTTTTTGTCCGCCAAAATGGGTGAATAGAAGAAGATACATCGCCCGTAGCGCCCAAAAAAAAATGTTGTGATGTTTATGATCTAATGGGGTGTAAGTATCAGAAAAAGAATGAGGGTAAATTATAGCTATAAGTTGAATTTTCATCTAAGTTTTGACTAGTTTAAAATGGGTCGGCTATACAAAAAATACTTATGTGGATGCAAGAGGAACTAACTGACCGAAACATAATGGATCGTGTGCTTATTTGAAAGAAAGAAAGAAAACACTTATTGATAAACACATTAAGACGGAGAAAATAAATTATGTAAATGTCATACGAGAAATATATCAAACTAAAACGAACAAACTAAAATGAACGAACTTAAAGTTAAAAGAAAAATAAAAAATTACACATCCAATTATATAAATGCACAATAATCCACAAAACTACTATCTTCTTCAGACATTCTATCTTAGAATCAAATTAAATTAACCCATTTAAAAGAAATATTGATCACGAGTAAATCACAAACAACAAAAATGTTTAAAAAAGATCGCGATCAAAGGTTGGCGGAGCTGAACAGAATATCGCATACTTCGGGTTGTAACTTAATAAGGTGATGTTTAGTGTATATTGGAATCGGTATGTGTATTGATTCTAAAACTTTCACCGCCAAGCACAACCATTAATTCGGAATTTTAGTGTCATCATCTGGTAAGACATAAGCAAGGACAGTGGCTGCCTTACCCATTGCGAAGCTCCGGGCGGCAAGTCTTTGCGAGGCCCTGGCCCTGTCTGTCTAAAAGTATGCCATGCAATAGAAGGTCTCGTTTAGATATTTATCATGTTTAATGAGAAATGCTACAGCTATACAAATAAATAAAAAAATTTTTACAAATATTTTACAAACTACTAGATATGAAAAATTTTAAAATTAATGTTTTCGGCTTTTCTTAAGACTAAAATATTTAACTAAATCACAATAATCTAAGTAATGAGCTACGTCATTTTCTATTGATAGAATAGCAAGGACTGAAAGTCGATATTGAGTCATTTTTTTTTTAAAAAACTAATGCTTAAATAATTTTTAGTCCCGAAAAACTCTTTTCAGAAGACGCAATTGTAACAGGTTTGGTATTTCGTTAGTGGGGTAAACTGCTATTATTTTATCTCTATTAAGTACTTCTGCACCGAGATAATAATGTCGTTTCCTTCATACACAAAGATGAACATATACGGTTTTACATATTTTATTGAATCAGGCATTACTTTGAGGAAATCAATAGATTTTATCAATAGATTATAACAGATGTAAAATAAGCCTTTATTTTGCTAATTCCGCGTGAGCAGTGTAACAGTTGTGGCAAATAATCCTCCAAACGACACAGAATGTAACAAGCCTAACTGAGGTTCCCACCACCCGCCTCCGCAACCAGAACACGAATATAGGAAGAGCTCGGGAAACAATATAAATTGTCACTTTTTTTACATGTTACAACCCTGCCTAAAGTTCCCACCTCCCACCTCCGCGACCAGATCACAAATAGAGTCCGAACACGGGAAATTGGTAATGTCCAATTTTCTTTGTGTTGGCCGACCCGGGATTCGAACCCGGGACCTCATGAAGTCAAGTCCAACACTCAGACCGCTAGACCACAGAGGAACATAAAAAAACTAAATGAGAGATATTTATTAAAATGCCATTTTGTAAGCAAACACGCTGTATCTGTCGACAAAAGGCGCCAACTAAAACTCATTTCGCGCACAGTAATGGCCGAACGAGCGGCCACCCCACTCACTATTGCCAACCCCCAGTTTTTAATAAAAAATATCTCATCTCCGCTAAATTGTTCGCGCCACTCGGGAATATGAAAGTCGTTATTTAAAAAAAGATTGCCCTCCGGTATTATTTCGGTATAAATTTTCAGTTAAGCTGTGTTCTTATGAGAGCCTCTTGAGAAGTATTTGAAATTTTATTACAGCTGAGACTTACATTTAACGCGACTTTATATTCGTGGTATTTTAATTAAAATACCTTTAAATTACCTTTTTAGAGTTCTGCAAATAAAGTGATAACAACTAAATGGTTTCCCTCGCGAAAGTCTTAAGTCTTTAGTTTTCTTAATCTCTACTTAAGTCATTATTAAGAAAACGACGGGTTGCACTCCGGGAGTGCCGGCAGGAGTGAAAACGTTGTGAATTTTTGATATTTTGGAATGGTTAGTGAATAATTTTGCACGAATTGATTTAATTATCAGTATGAAAGTACTGTCATTTATGTGGTAGAATACAATATTCATTTATATGTCGCAATGTCGTATGCGTGGCTTATATACTTTGGTTATTAGTATAGTTGACGTAGCAACTAGCGCAATATAGATTGCCGTTTAAAGGCTTCAAGTAAACACCAAGTGCAGTAGCAGGTGCGCTTGCAGGTGTTGTCTTATCAGCTTGTTTGTTGGCTGCTACGGCTATATAAGTCAAAGCGAGCATGCTTCGCGAGGCATTCTTTGTGAACGCCTTGCAGTGTTCGCTGTCTAGTACGGAGGTCGCCACTGGTAACAGGTCTCTCCCTGTCATAGGATGGCAAAGAGATAATTCTAAAGGGTAATTGTTAATTCAATTATGATCTAGGGCCCGAGTTGTGGGTCATTCGGGGGGTGCATTATTTGGTTGGCACTCACGCAGGAAGAGCGGGGCCAGCTTTCCCTTCCCCTTCGGGGGTTTACTTTTGTTGTCATAGTGGAATGCTTATTCCTATGTTCACGATGGTTTATTTGGCAACGGATAGGCATACGCTACTTGTTAGTGCGAGAGTACTGAATGAGTGTGGACATCAGGATCGAGTGGATCACGTGTTACGACTTTGTTCCGAAATTCCAATTTCTTTAGTGTCCAAACGCCCACAAGTTGTACGCTCCCGGGCTACCCGTCCAGCGGCTCTTGTATCGGCCAGTAGATAGGATGTGTTTTCGCTCCGACATATATAACATGACAACACGAATATTCGCGCAAGCGTCCTATGCCGTTTTACGAAATTTCGATCAGGTCACCTGTCCTGACACGAGTTTAGAAGTTTTTACCCATTCCAAAAAAAGTGCGCAACGTCGCTAAAGAAGTTTTCAATGCAAAAAAATAGCTGCCATTTATTATTTGAACCCCCAACGTAATTGGTAAAACGTAATATGTAGTATAAAAATCTGAAATCCCTATAAAAGTGGCATCCCAAATTGAGGTAATGCGATTGATTTTATTAGAATTTTTCGAGTTCAAAAAAATTAATACAAGCTATATGTAGTGTTCCTCAGTTACATTGTTCTTGTTTTTTTCTCTTAAAATGTTACCTTGCTTATACCGATGGCTGTGTGTGTATTTGTCAAAAACAAAAGAACTTAATATTTATAAAAGTAACCTTTGTTGTAAGTCGATTCGTATATAAGTATAAAAAAATCTTGACGGTCTTAAATCACTGCCCCTTAAAAAGTTTCGAAATAATCTATTTGCCTTGTTGTAAGATAAAACTTACTTAGTAAGATAAATTGATAGTTTTATTCCTAATGTAAATATCATGGTAAAAATATATTCTTCGTTGCCGAGGACTTTATTACGCCGTTTCTTCTTCTGACTGACAGGTTAAAATTTATTCTCATATTAAAATACTTTATAAATCTAAATAACATAACTGGTTATAATTTACAAATATTTGCACACCACAATGTGGTAGAATATGCTGCTATAAATAAATAATTACTTAAGTAACAACTTCTAAAACACATATTCAGCAAATAAATATGTTCTATTTCATATCATTTTAGACGCTTCTAGCGGAACTAAAAATTAGAAAACATTTTCCTTTTTTGTTTCATCCAAAAAACATAGAATTAGATTAATTTCATGTGAAATATTGCCAAGACGAGTCCACATGGCTCGCGCTGTCAGATGTCATCCAAGATTTTAAGTAGGTAGGTGTATAGTTACATGCTCTTTCTCAACAACCTTAATCTCATAAACTTTGAACTTTAGTCAAAATATTGTACAGCCTTGGCCTTCGCTTCAGTCCCATGACTGTTTGGTTAAAACGTATTTATTGTTCGTTACATACGTACATACACATATTCACGCCAACTCCTTTACGGAGTAGGCAGAGAGTGCCATATTTGGAACTCAATTTGTTATTGAGTGCCATATTTATTGTGGGAACGAAACGTCTAAGCCATATAATATTTTGGCTATGATGTAAAGTTTATGAGGTCAAGGTTTGTACAGTTAGAGCGTGTAGAGCTAGAAACATGGCTATACATGACGCCTAACAATTTTTTTTCTGTGCAACATTTTACTTCAAATTTAATTGGACAAAAGTTTCAGATTTTAATTTACTTTATTGTTTCTACTCTAGTACCAATTTTCCTACACACCAAACAAAAGTAAAGTACCCTTAAATTTTACAAATTCAAACAACCACCCCTAGAGAGGGAAAGATTTTTCATATATTTGTATACAAATACTAACCTTTCCTACCTCGATAACATCACGTCCGAGGCTCCAGTAGACA
>NJDC01005144.1:191026-214242 GCA_002245475.1 Calephelis virginiensis
GGGGGGGGGGGGGGGCAGAGGCGTAAGATGTGAGGTCTTCTATTGCTTTCCGAGCGTCCATTTTTTTTTTACTTAAGTACACCGCGAAAACTTGATTGGCACCAACACCTTGCTTGCTCTGGTTGCCACGTCGTCAGTGTTTTCACACACAACTACGCACCTATAACGTGTACAGGTGACGCACATTTCACACTATAATCAGTCTGCTTTTTTGCTTTAGTATGATACGAGCGACTCGAGTGATAGAGATTACATTTAAATCGAAGTTAAAAGTATTTCAATCTCAAAAATTACAGGTCCTATGACTTGGAAAACACCTCTATGTTGAAATAAGATGTGTGCAGTCGCCAAAATTAAATAAATTGGGTTTATATTATATACTGTATAGAGTGGCGGAAACGTTCACTTTATATCGCTCCGTGAGGTGGGTGGGTGAAGTAAAAACTAATACTTCGAATTTAAAAAAATAACAATAGTTTATTTAGTAGTTAGCATTTTGTATCATAAGCCAAGTTTGGGGTTCTTTTTTAAGTGCAAATCACGAGCGCCAAAGAGTCCTGCTCTACCTTAGCCATTTAAATTAATTATTATGAACAGCATTCCATTTATACGTTTTAAATTATGTATTTAAAAATATATTTTTTTTAATAACATGCTTTTTAATTTGTGTCTGTGTGTGTTAGTTTTGCGTGTTTAGTACACTTTTACTTTTTTACTTTCTATGATATTGGAAGGCAAAAAATCAGATGGATTTCCTGACGGTAACAAATTCACACCGCCTAGTGGTAATGGTGCCTTGCCAACCTGAGGCCGGGATGTTAGGCCTCGAGCAAAATTAAGTTCACCGGCTACCTTACCACGGTAATATTATCTATACAGTATTCTAACTTCATATAAAAGCACGACGCGCGAGCTATACCTATGCGTTCGGATCAGGGCATGCACGCGGCAGGCTACAATAGCGAGTGTGCCGCAGTGACGAACGGACGGTGTGCTGGTTTTCAATCAGTTAAACTGCGGGAATTTTTACTCGAAATAAGCACAAGTAGCTATTTAACATGACAAGTAGAATATATTGTACTGTTTTTGGTTGCATGAATTCCTCGAATTCCTCAATAACGCACACAGAGATAGCTTTTTTAGATTATAGATTTTTATTATTTAAGGTACCAGGACTATAGTAAGAATACTTCGCAAATTTTTTAATTGTACCCAGCGATGATGTCATGAAATACATAGACAAAATGGAGGCTATATTCCGAACTTCACTTAAAACTAAACATATAAATTGTATAGTATTCAAGTAAAATATATTCCTTTTTCTCCTCCTTGTCTATGTTTCCCAAAACAATTTTACATCACACTTTATATTCGAATGCGGATTTTTTATACACTCAAATATAATAATTTCGTACATCTCAGTTAAGACACAAATATTTTTCGGTCGCAAATTTATAACACCGATTTGTAATAAAGTCACATAAATAATCATGGTTTTTTAATTAAATCTATCAATCAAAAAAACCACTTGCATTTTTATTGCACACTTTCTATTCAACTCACAAAGTATTTTAGTAATCATATTAATATTTTAAATTGTGATTAAGTTGTGCTAATAAATAAAAGTAATAAATTTACAATCTCAAGACTACATAGGTAGGTAACTGTTGGTAGGCGACAGAGACAGCCCTATCTCATGCTTACGTACCGCGCTTCTGTAGGCACTTATTTCAAGGACACGGCCGAGTTACAATACTGTATAATACTGTATTACCGTGACCTTACCCGCCGAACCGTAACAGGTCTACGGCAAGCAATGAACGTTGTTGCGGCAGGAATAGGTAAGGCGGTAGTACTAATACGGGCGAGTCGCTGCGAAACTCTATCACCTAGTAGGATGTGTTAGTGACGATATACCTATGCTCACATTTTACTAGCTGCCTGGCCGGAAGGCAGACGGTCTATTTTGCAAAGGAGCCCGGACCAACACGGGGATTTTCTTAGGTTTTAGTAATACTGTGTATGAAATTCTTTAGGTTACAAATGTTTAAAATTTGATAAAAGTTAAACTACTACTTTCCTACAAATTTTAAAGAAAAAAAAACAACGGATTGCACTCCGAGAATGCCGGCAGAAGTGAAAACTTGAATATTATCTAATGTTGTGCATTTTTGATATTTTAGTTATCAGTATGAAAGTACTATCATTTATATGGTAAAATACAATATTCATTTATTGCGCTATCGTACACAAACATGACAACACGAACATTCGCGCAAGCGCCTTGCGCCGTCTTATTCGTGCAAGTGCCCTGCGCAATTTTACGGATTTTCAATGAGGTTACGTGTCTTAACGCGAGTTTAGAAGTTTCTACCCATTCCAAAAAAAGTGCGCAACGCTGCTAAAGAAGTTTTTTTACTTCAAACAACAGGATTTAAACCTGAATCCTTTTATCTCAAGACGACGAATTCTCTAACAATTTAAGCTATATTGAAGATACAAAGCCTGTGGTGAAATTTTTAATTCCTTTTTTTATATTTACGTGGGTAGTTATGTCCTATAGATACACAGTTCTAAGTAACTACTAAATCAGTTCATCGTTACAGATGAAATTCACATTTATAATAGCAATAACTTTCGTTTCTCTTAAGGTATACTTACACTGTGCTTTGGGTTAAATTTTTAAAAATTCTAAAGAAAGAATAAATGTCGCTTCTGACAGAATTTGTACCTGCACCTTTTCGTTTCAAAGTAACGAATGCTCTATCCGTCTGAGCTACTAAGGATTGAAAGCCTGTGGCGAAATTAATTCCTTTCTTTTTTCTATTTAAATGCCTATTAAAATAATGCTATACTTTCTTAAAAAGCTTCATAATAACCACATTATAAGAATCCAGTTGACGCAATTAATTGGAGCAAAACCATTAGTAACTAACCGTTTACCCGTTTTTCCCAGATGCGTCTATCTAATTGTATAAAAAGTATGGAAGTCTGTACAGTTTCTCAGTTTATCGCGAACAGTTTGATACACATGCGCGGTCGGAAAATTCATTTCAATAGGCAGGTACACCTAGTGACAAATATAAAAATCATGAATTTGATTGCACTTGGCCGCAGTTCGTTAAAGACGAGACTAAATTGATTCTCGTCTTAATGTTTCACAAAACGATTACATCTTCTACAGCGTAATTATATCTTAATGTGAGAGTCAGAACTTACATAAAATAAATTAAGGCCAGATTCACACTGGATGAACACGGAACATCCCAGATGCGACAAAAGTCTTACTAAAGTCGTAAGAAAAAAGTTGATAAAAGCATTTTTCATTATTAAATAGTGACAGTACCAAATACACAAAAAAATATGCTAATGTTTAGACAGTACGTTATTGGATTGGAAATTGCTATTATGCGCTCACTAGCTGCAGCTCACAAATTTGTTATGTATTATCTGTTATATTGAAACAATATAAATTGTCAGGTTTTTCACATGTGGAAATCCTACCTAAAGTTCCTCCCACCTCCACGACCAGATCACAAATAGAGTCCGAATACAAGAAACAAAACCACTTGTCACGTCCTTCGTCAATTTTGTCGAAGATCTCACCACAGAGAACACAAATCGCACTCGGCGTACGTCTCGGCGTACTCGCCTCGACACCGAGGATTTCCGAGAATAGGAGGTAGGAGTTTTAGGTAGGGTTGTCACATGTGAAGAATGTGACAATTTATATTGTTTCACGAGCGCTTTCTTTATTCATGTGCTTATAGCGGAGATAGGCGGTGGGAACATTAGTTAGGCTAGTCATATTCAGTGTCATTTGGAGGATTACTGGACTTTATACTGGACTTTGGACTGTTATAATGGATTTCCGAAACGTAATGCCTGAGTCAATAAAATATACAATCAATTTGTAAATTATCAGGTAAACAAAGAGCAATTTGATCAAAATACCCAAGATGATTTTGTAGGATAAATGTTGAAATTTTGTGTTACTGAAAATAGATTTATTCTTCTTTTGGCGGTCGGCAGTATTCAAAGCATCCTTCTCCACCACCACATTTTGAAAGCGCCAACAATCATTCAATATTTGATCTTAATTGTACATGACCCCGACAAACTAACTGCACTCACTTATCATTCTGAAACAACCGCTCTGCGAGAAGACGAACGCAGAGAAAGAATAATGATTATACATTCATGCAAACTTCTTCCTGTTATTTCAGAAAATGATTGTTTTGCAAACTGAGTGTCAAAATAGAAAGAAGATAAGCGACTAATCACGTAAGTAAGGCATCAAGTAAGCATAAAAACTTATCTCAAGCACAAGGCTACTTTAAGTTGTTATGAATTATAAAGAAACAAAAAAAAACACTTCAGGCAGTCAAACACTTTTCCCCGTGCTGGTCCGGGCTCCTTTGTAGAATAGACCATCTGCCTTCCTTGTCAAGCAGCTTGTAAAAGGCGAGCATAGGCTCACCGTCATTAACACCGTGACATCTGACCAGGTGGTAGAGTTTAGCAGCGACTCGTCCGGATTGGTACCACCGCCTTACCCATTCCTGCCGCCATAACGTCATGACGTGTTCCGGTTCGGAGGGTAAGGTAGCCGGTAAACTTACTTTTGCTCGAGGCCTAACATCCCAGCCTCAGGTTGGCAACGCACCATTATCACCTTTGATGTCTCTAGGCGGCGTGAATTTCTTAACATCAGGAAATCCGTCTGCTTGTTTGCCTTCCAATATCATAAAAAAAGGCAGGAATCAAGCCTGCACTTTTTCGTCTACCAATATTACTTCCAAACTAGCTGTGCCCTCGACTTCGTACGTGTTGAATTTTAGAAAAGTGATCTAATTATTTAGTTAATTTATAATTTCTTTAAAATAAAAGTCACCTTACTCCTTCCTGAAACTGCTACGAGCCAGTGAAATCTCCGTCAATATCAATCCAGCCGTTTCAGCCAGATAGATAGAAAAAAAATGTTATTTTGGTATGTTATGTATCGAAGAAACGTTCATATGCGTGAAGTAAAAAGCTGATATTTTAACTTTACAAACAAAACACTACAATTTTTTTGTATAAAATTTGATTATTTAGTGCACTCCAATTTCCATATTCGATTACAGAAAAAGCAGGTAAAATATAGACTCGTTATAAATCGTCTTAAATATATTTTAGGCCTAAAATGTATACATTTTTTTAATTGAAAAGAGTAATTTTATTAGATATTAATATTTATGGTGGCGTACTTTATTAAAAAAATTTTGTGCGCCGTCTTACGTTCTGACGATCTGACGCGAAATTAGCAGTTTTTACCCATTCCAAAACAAATTCCGCAACGCCGCTAAAGATGTTTTCACTTCGAAAAGTTTGTGCCTTACGAATAATCGTAACTGCTTGCGACTACGATCGTTACCATCGTAGTTGTCGTTAGTCTGAATCAAGCCTTATTCCACTCAGGTCAACTTCCTTAATATAATATCAATTTACACCCACGCAGCCTATACTAGTTTATCAAATCATTAATAAAAATATGTAAACGTTAATTAATTTCTCCGTCACACTCCACTGCTTAATATGGATTACCGGCCGATTTAGTAGCAGTCGAGGCTGAGGGCTCTCTACTGCTGAGTTGAGATGTCACAGGTGCATCGCTGTCCTGTGGCCGCGATATTATTCTTATTGTGCCAGTCTACCGGCTACCCTACCCTCCGTGCCGGAGTATGACAGTCATTATGGTGACAGAAATAGGTAGGGCGGTGGATTCCTGCCTGGGCTAGTTGCTACACAAAAAAAACAGGCCGATGGTTTATTTAACACAGTCGACCAATACAACGAGCATGCGGCGAATATCTGTAGTTCTGAGTTACTGAAGTACGATTTCAACTGTTTAGTAATTTAATAATATTGTATAAATTATTAAAAAGTACAATATAATGGCGGCCATCAATCTTCACGAACTACAGAGGTCGCTGTGTGTTCTCCATTCACATTCCGATTCCCGATAAAGAACTGTATCTCTGAACTAAAAATAATTGAGTTAATTGAATTGATATTCAAATTAGAACAACGACGCTAGAGTCACCATGCGTCTGGGGTCTCTTGGAAAGTCTTGTTAATTAAATACAATGAAAAGTAACATAAGTTTCCGTGAACCTGGCAATTTGCTTAATTCATACAAGAAAATGACGAACAAACTACAGAATGAGATGAGCAGTTTCTTAATCGTACTTGTAGTCTAGTCTTCTATGTCAGGGTTTTTTTGTAGAAAAAGGATATCAAGGATAAAGGATAGGATAGGAGGTAAGGTATGTTATTCTAGATAAATGTGGAAGTAGTAATGTCGTTAGTGTTGTCTGTCGTGGCACTATATCAACAGTGAACACTGATCAGTAGCACTGATGTCCGAAAAAGAAGAATCAGACGAAGGCAGGCTCATTTCTCTTTTCAAAGAGGAATGAGACGCTCACCATCGCAGTCCCGTCGTGACCATCTTACTGGTATGCACGTAACTAAACTATAACATCGTCAATTAAAATAAAATAACATCTTGAGTATTTCGTAAGAACTAAGAACGACGAAGTCGCTAACTGTTAGTTTTAAATAATGACGTATGATAAACCTACTAAAGTGAAATATACGCTAATGGGCCGTAATGCTTATAAGGAATAGCGTACATACTTTGGCCTTGTTATACGCTAGAAGATGCCACAGATAAAGTAAAACGTTATTATACAGAATAGTTAATCCAAAAATTGATATACGGAGAATAGAGCTAGTGCAACGTAAGTTGAGTTATACGAAAGTAAATGTAAAGGACAACTTTATTACTGGTATAGCTATTCTCAGATAAAGACGATGTTGGTGAAATTGGGCCTAAGTGTTGGTGTTGCAGTTCCTATTAAAAGAAATCTACTTACTAGATCTCGTTTATGCAAATTTTCGGTGGAAGTCTACATTGTAATGTACATCAAGTTTTTTTTTAGTTTTATCGTTTTTTTATTTTAGAAGTTACATGGGGAGGGGGACCATTTTACCACTTTGGAAGCGTCTCTTGCGCAAACTATTGAGCTTAGAAAAAAATATGGTAGAAACCTCAATATCATTTTTAAAGACCTATCCATAGATACCCCACACTTATGATTTTGATAAAAAAAACAGTCTTCAAACCCCCAAAATATATTGTTATTTATCTATTTTTGTGTCAAAATCTTAATGCTGTTTACAGATTAATCTACTCTACAAGTTTCAACAGCAGAACTCTTATAGTTTCGAAAATAAGGTGTGACATACAGGTGGACAGGCAAACACACATGACGAATTTATAAGGGTCACGTTTTTTGGCCTTTGGCTACGAAACCCTAAAAACAAAAGGATTATTTGATTTAAAAATATAAGAAAGTTATTTCATCAACTATTCTTAATGAATGGTAAGAATATGGGTATCACAAGGTCGTTACTAGTGGCAAGTTGGAGATCCAATATGATCAGTACCTACAGTGAGGCCTACCTACTACCTAGCTAGCTACTTTTCGTTAACATCGATTAAATTTTAATAAATTTGCGAGCACTAGCGCAATCGTGGTAAGAATAAGTGGGGATGTAGTACAAATCTGGACAAATACGAATAAAAAAACGGTAATCGCTCTGTTATCTTGACTTCTTGTCATTTGTCAACAAAAAAAATAGAAAATGTGTATTTTCAATTTCTTAATAAAAATAACGTTGCTTGATTTTGGATATGTGCCCTTAGGCCAGCCTTTCCCAAAGTGGACGATAACGACCCCTTATGGGCTCTGGAAGCCTAGAGGGGGGCGCAGTAAGAATCCTGAAAATATGTTTTTTTTAAACTCCAGGCGAAACAACTAAGTTATTGAGGTTATCGAAAAAAAAACGAGGTGGGGGTCGCTACAAAACAACTGATTTTCAAAGTGGGCGTTACATGAAATAAGTTTGGCCTCTGCCTTAGGCCCTTTCCATTTATCACATTGTTGGACTTAGTATCTTCGGCTTGTCGTAGGTGCCTTGGTTGTGCCTCTGCCTAGCAGTTTGGGCCTCGGGCCACTTTACTTTACTTATTATTATACGTTTTTATCTTATTATTTAATACGTACGTACGTACGTTTACTCCAAGTTGTGCAAGCTATTGCAGTTGCTATGGTATTATACATACTACTAACTACTAATTGTAAGCTTATTGCTATTATTGTATTTACTTCATCACTTAAACTTCTTTAAAAGAAGTGATGTTAAACAACACGTTACTTACCAGGGATGAACACGTATAATCGGACAACACAATACATATTTGCGTTTTGTTTGGCAGGAAAAAGGCGGGAATCTTAAAAACAAACAACGCAAAAAGTGTAAAAAATGGAATAATTGAATTGGTTTATCAGACCATCACATTATAAATTAGAAAGAAGTGAGGAGCTAATAGCATCAATGTATTTGTGTACGTTATTACAAATATAGCACACGGACTATTCTAAAAAAGAGAGTAAATTCATACTAACTTACTCCAGCGATAGCGCTCCATGTTTATTAATATCTGCTGAAACTTTGTAATTGATGTCATGACGTAATGTTGGTAAGCTAATATGTGTACGGTTCACTTAATGTTGCAAAATAATACATTTGTTTGTGTTTGTAGGCGGTAATTATCACTTACTTTATGTAAATTAAAGTTTATTTTGCTTAAAGGCAATAAAGTTGTAGTTTAATTGCCATCCTAGAAGCCTAATTTTATACTCTCTTTAGGTAGGTATATACTTAAAAAAACAGGTTGAAATAGTCAGTCGTTAACAAATTGTCAATAATAAAAATAGCGAGTGAACGTCGGTTGGCTCTTACTATTTGTCTCCAAACTCGAAGTAGACTTCACAATGTCGAAAACTTACTAGCAGTGACATATTTTGAAAAACTGTTGTAAAATATTCAAAAATATGTACTAGCTGTAATGAAATCATATTTTGAACAAAAATATTTTTTTATTAAAAAGTAGAAACTTATAGTCAAGGGGTCATTTTTGACGTCACATTTTAAATTTATGTTATGTCATGTAAGGGTCTTGGGTCAAGTTGTGGCCTCTTTGCTGAAGCTCTTTTATAGAGAATCATACGATACACTAATTTCTTCATCACATAATTCATACTTCACTTGTGAAAATTTTACAAAATGCCACTAACATTAATTAATTTCGGCTTTCTATGCTAAGTTGCTAAAAAGGTTGCTGCTTAGCCAAAAGAGAATATCGTAAAGCATTATTGCATCCTTGCAACAGATTTAGTGCATAAAAATAACATAATTACCTTTCTAAGATAACATAACCTCAAATGCTTATAATTTTTGAAACTCCAATTCCAAAATAAACTGTCCATTATGCAGATTTGAATTCAGAAAAATGTTTTGATTGATTGGAGTACTACAGAGTGTTTGTTGGTTCCAGGATAAAAGTTTTGTTATCGGTAGTGGTCCATGCCTTTTGATTTTTGCGTCTTGTTAAATATTAACCCGTGAAACGAAGTGTGTCCCATCAAAAACGTTTGAATGTATAATGTTGCCAAGACGAGTTCAGACGAGGAAGAAATATTTGAATAATATGATTTAGAGACATTACGACTAAATTTAATATCAAGCATTTATAAAGAGATTCACAATGTATTAAGCACATCTCAGCCCTAAGCAGAAATGTATTTTATGTAACTTAATTTGACTAAACAGCCAATATTGCAATTCATCTATATTTCAAACGTCACCGTTTTCTAAACACAGTTCTAAATATTCCAACAGTAAAATTATATTTATATGTGAAACGTGTATTTACGTTTTGTAACGTCACATCCGCTCACGAAACCCGATACCAAACTTGCACGGAAATTTTCTTCTTTTTTGCACGTACATTTTTTTTTCTTCTTTTTTGCACGTAAATTAAAAAAAATCACAAATTTCACCACGAACTCTCTCTCTCCCTCTCCCTCTCTCTCTCTGTCTCTGTGTGTGTGTGCATATATATCTGATAAGGATGGTCTCGCTCACACGCTTTCTTGATCTTGTACATTCTAAATATATGCACATGTCACATTTAACACTCACTTAAACAATTATTATTTGGTCTCGTTTGGCAATTATTTCTATTATTTTTTATAATTATTATTATTGCCAATCTAGAGTATACTACATCTACGCCGTTATCATAGTACACACTACCTTTTTTTTATTTTCTTTGATTTCCTTATAATTGCGTTATCAGATCTAGATTTGGTGCCACGTTGAAACTGTACTATTTTAAATAAAAAGCAAGACGTTCCCAAATTGCTTAACAAATGATGGAGAAATACACTGACATAATTTTAAAAAATTCTATGAATTGATTCGCCGGTAATTATTTATTTTACAATCGACTAGTCGAGTCGAATTCGAATTAGCTCGTGGTAATGCACCTCTGTTTAATATGCTGAATTATATTATACGAGTAGGTGTGCTTGATAAAATATAAAAAACGTTATTAAGGCTGTCAAAATATTGGTATAATTTAAGGCGACGTATAGAAATAAAGCAGCCGGTAGGTACGTGCTATCTACACAAACATAGCAGCGGATTCGTAGAAATAAAAAAAAATACCTATTTCAAGTTTTATAGTTACCTATAAAATTATTGCTCATAGATAAAATATTAAGAGGTTAGAATGAAGTGTAGATTCCGTCGTAAGCTTGTTTATAGGAAATTAAATAATCTATATGTTTTTAATTGCTGTGGACGTTATGGACGACTGCCTAGGATTTTTTAAAAAAATTACAGATCTGGCTTACTTGGTACGAAGCTGACATTGACAGCCAATAACACTTTCCCTAGAAGAAATTGTATGTTTTTATACTTTTTGTAACCGACGCCAGAAAGAAAAGTCTTATAAATTTGATTGCAATTATAAATTTGATTGTGATTATTATTTTATTTCATTTTATATATATCATGAAGAGACGGTTCCATAAGAGTTCGATCAAGATCCGGTGTGTTATTTTTTAATTGTATTTTGCTACGCAAATTTGTTTGTGTAATAATTTTATTGTCTTTCAATGATTGCAAACTAAGGTTTAAAAGGTACTAGATCGATTGGGTCCGAGGGAGGTACGTTCGACACGCGGATAAGGTCGTAGATGGTGGGAAGTAGGTATTGTAAAAAATTACAACATTTCCTTGCAATTAATCATATGTTGTTTTTGACTTAATGAAAGGCAAGGTTTTCTCTTCACCGGCATCAATTAGTTCACATATTTAAGTTTATATTTTGTTAACTTATCACGTTTAGATAGTAAAACTCGAGAATAATTTAAACAAGCTGATAAAACAACGGACAATAAATATATCAAAACGATGGTGTGGCTAGATACAAATATTTTGAGTCAGTATTTTATGTAAGATAAGATTATAGATCAGTATCGTCATTCTAATTATTGATACACACGGACAGCTGTCGAAATATAAACAGATGAATATCTCGGTTGCGTTACTCGACGAAACGTGGCTGAAATGCTTAAACAACTTTATTTTGTCCAACTGCGACAAAGAGAGGGGACTTAGGTTTTTGTTTAAATATGTTGACCTGGTCAGCGCGCCATCAGACCTGGTGGTCAGTGGACGCAGCTGAAGGGCAGCTGCCGAGATCGGCAACTCTTCTAAAAGTTAGATTTTGTAGACTAATGAAGGAATAATAACTTCTAAAACTTTGGCTCAACTATTTTATCCTGAACATTTTAAGTTTTTACTAAATACGTGGGTCTAAAAATCATAATATCCCGGTTTTGCCTCTGCCTACCTCTTCGGGAATGCAGGCATAAAGACAGTTTCTGTTAAATTCAAGAAGTTCAATAATATGTTTAAGGGCCAAAGGCAACTTTATAACTTATACTTACAGGCACTATTGTATTCCAACTTAATTGTAATATGTATCATAATATTGTATATGTTTAAAGACCTACCTAAAATGTTTTTTTTTCTTATTTCAAAACTAAATAATAATCACTTGAATTTCAACTAATCGCTTTAAAAAACCAACATAATTGTGTTACTTAATAAATGTATTTCTTCAATAGACTATAACTTATTACTGACATCAATCTTACTTACGATTTCCATACAAACTTTCATACCCTGTTTCCATCCCAGTCCTTTTGGGGAATTGGTTGTGAAAAAAGTAGTCTTTGATCTTTAGTTAAATTTGATTTTATGGATCAAATTTTATATGCATATACATAATATCAAATTTAATCAAAATGGGCTCAGCGGTTCAGTCACGAAAGAGTCTGTCTATCGGATAGACAGACAGACTTTCCAATTTAAATTATTAAGTATAGATTAAACAAAATTATTTAAATGTAAAATCTTACATGTATAATCCAATAGCAAAGTGGTCATCGCCATTTTGTACTTTGCAAAGGACATCTAAATCAAACAAAAAAACAACAGCGAGTGGAGGATTGTTGTTTTATTATGTATTTTAATTAGGTTCTTCACTTCAAAAAAACTATGTGTTAAATAATATTTAAAATTTGTAAGTTAAGAAAAAACGTTTATGAAGCTTTAATTAACGAGACGCTGATAATTAAAATAATATTAAATGTTCAAAATAAGATATTCTAAGTGGATTTTAGTTATTTTAACAGGAAAACATTATAGATGCTTCGTACATTAATTTTAATACTAACAGTTTGGCTCGCTTGTGTATAGCTCACCGATATACAAAGATACACTCACGCTTTGACAGATAGGTGCCCGACTAATTCGATTGTTGAATACTTTTGAAAACAGATGAACGAAATTTGAAGATGACTTATTACTATTCTTATTCGGTTGTAGTTTATAAAAAAATCGACGCGCTTAAGTACCGTTTGTATGGCCAAAGTGAATAAAGTTTTTTATTTTAATTTTATTTAGAATTTTATTCATTTAATTTTTATCCAAGGTACAATGAACTATAGGTAAGTCACTTTATTGAAATGAATAACGGATCAAAGGCAGCGAAATTCTACCAATGTGGTAAAACATTGCTCAAATTAAAGTAACTAGATATATTTCTTAAGTCGTACAACTATATAAAAGTATTGTCCGTTGTCGAGCTGTCAAAAATATTTTTACACACATAACATAATATAATGTGTGTTCAACACATACCGAGAATTTTGTTTGGTAAAAGAACAGTCGAATATTACCGGGATAGTCACTACACTACAAGCATAAAACATTTCTTTTTTAATTCAAAATGTACCTTAAATATGAAGTTTAAAAATACATAAAAGTGTCCATCCAATGAACATAAATACATAAAAAATACGTTAATTGGTCAAACCTCAAGTTATTAACTTTACGACCTGTTAAATATGTAATTAGCAACTAGATATGATTGTGTATTTGAAGGCGTTCATTGGTGGATGTATTCATAATTAAGACATGAAGTCCGCCAATTAAAAACGATTTCTGCTAACTGCTAACTTTTAATTCGTATGTACTTTGGCTACGATTGGCGAGATGCGGCAGTCATTATAAAATACTAGCCGACTCGGTGAACTTGGTATCGTTTGACATTAACAGATACCCACAAACTGTATTTTCCATACAATTTTTCCTATTTCTATTTTCATAAGAACCTTCTCCGGACAATTATAACTAACACAACAAAAAAACATTTAGCATAATTGGCCCCTCCGTTCAGGCGTGCTGCGATGACTACATGCTATGGGGATTCATTTTTTTGAATATGGATAATGAAAGTAAGAGCAACGTGTGACATCATACCATCCAAAATAAAACGCCGCGAACTAATGTCTAGTAGTTTTTGGAACGGGCGTTAGCTACTGCCATTAGATTAGTATCACAGGTAGTCATAAAAAGTGAGGTTTTTAAAAATAAAATTAGTAAAACAGTGCAAGTGTATTCATTTATAAATTAATTCGTCTATTTGTTTGCTTTTCAATTTCACTAAAAAATGCATGACTGATACCCTGGGTATATAATGTCATGTACTATACTTAGGCTAAATGAGCAAAACATTGAACGTCAAAGCAGAAAACGCCACGTGGATTGCACAGCCTTACGATTTCGTGATGATTAAACCGTGGTGTTTGAACTAAGCCTAGCACGGTTGCTCTAACATGAAGCGTAACATAAATAAAAAAAAGAGGATACACTCGATATAACTTTGAGCGACCGTAGGTACATAACATGGCTGATTTTAATGCCATTTACTTCCTTCAGTTTCGGAGAAACCTTCAAAAGGAAGAGCTTGATTCATAAAACTCGTTCATTTGCTTCATAAAATTGGTTTATTGGAAAACAACAATTCAGCGTGTATCTTACAGTTACATAACATAAATAACGGTAGCAAGTTATTTTGTATATTTTTCAGATAAGTCAGTTAACTGACTCTCTAGTGGCCAAGTTCTAAGACCTATCGCCAAAGATGATATTAAAGTAGATAGCTGCCTACCATAGTATAGCAACACGATCTCTTTCCATAAACATATTACTAAAATATAGCGATGAATGACTAAAACACTACCACCTAGTTAGAGGTCATGGTGTTGATGACTCAACAAATAAAATATTAGCATACAGTTCATAACCAACATTAATTATTGTTAAGTATAATTAAATCTAACTAATTCCAAAATTGTTATTTCATGAATTATTCTCATAATTTTATATTTAAAATACTAAAAGACTTTAGGTTTTTTTCCAAAAGGTTTATTACTTGTAAGAGGTAATTAGAAGTCTGCCCTCTAAAGTCTCGACAATGACAAAGCCAAACTTTAAAATAATGTTTTGATTTAAGTGGTAATAAATTCGCGATAATGTTGTCGCGTCATTTTGTTTCAAACTGGAACCTACCTTAACATGCAATTCGTTAAATAGTTTAGTTCCACAATAACACAGATAAGTCAGTTCAGTAGTGAAACGAGTTTTTTTATAACATTTCAGTCGAGCAACAAGTAAAACTCTATATTGTAGAGACCGTGAGTGGCCGTCCTTTTAAGTATGAGTGAGGCTTCTTGCATAAAGGTTCCCAAGTCATGATGGCAAATATCAAAATCAATTATTATACCTGTGTAGTAGTGAACTGGCTACTTACATATTATATAAACTACTAAAGTGCAGTCGTAGTAGTAGAATCATCTCGTTTGAAACTAGTAGAGTGTAATGAGTGTAATGGTGGATGTTGTAATGGACCTTATTTAGAGACGTGATATTATAACCTGTTTTCAATACATATCTTCAAGGCAAGCCCCTAATAGAGTAGGCAGAGAGGATCGAGTGCCCAATCTTACGATCCTTGCAGACCTTTATGGCTTCCTCCACATTCAATACCCTTTTCATACAAACACGCCGGTTTCGAGGAGTCTTGACGTCACCCTTGGATACTACACGAGCAATTTGAGAGCAATACTGTCAACCTAGATTTTAGGTACATCCATCTACATTGGCATTGTATATTTGCTTTGTCAATCTTTCATCTATAATTATTTCTACGTTACCGTACCAGCGGAGGGTGACCTTAATTATTTTAAAACCAATACTTTTTAATCACTCTTTTTCTCTGATCTCACTGTTACGAATGCGGTCAGCGAGTGTTAAACCACAGATTTTATGTAGCTCTTTCATTTTAACTGCATTTATCCTACTCTCATGCTTTTTTCCGTTTTCCAATTTTTAGTATAATAAGTACAGACTTAACGAGGTTGGAGCTGGAACAGCCAGGTGTTAGAGCCGATTCGTCGTGACAGAAACCTGATTACGACATGTTGCGTAACACCCGAAGTAGTCTCCGGCCTCCAACTAAGTGGAATTTATAAGAAATAAGATAAAGAAAACCTTCATTGTCATTTCAAAATAAACGTCGTCAACAGACAAAAAGTTAATGGTGCCCTCTCGGGCCACATGTCTATTTCGTAAGTTGACCGACCCTTTTATCCTCCAAACCAGAACGACGAACTTTCTGGTGCTGGAAAGTTTTGGCAGTGCTACAAACCAAGTCGGGTCTAATTCACTTACTTTTGTTTCAAGACTTAAAATAAATAAGTTAATTCTAGTTTGTAAATAGTTCGTTTTAGACGCTACCACCTTCACGGATCACAAAATATACTTTGTGTTAAATAAAACCATTAGCATAATTTTTGTGTATGTTTTAGTAGCAGTTCTACGACCTAACAATAAGTTTGACCCTGAAAGGTCGGGCCGTCTTAAAAATGTACAATATAAATTATGAAAATAATTATTACAGTACTTTACAGTAATTTGATTTAAACATAAGTTTAAACATATCATGTACTAACGCAACTGAGTCATTGAGGTTATGACGGAGACAAATACAAATTACTCAAGGTTGCAAAGCTGGATAACATTTTACTGTTGTCATTTAAACGTCGTCGCAATTGTACGTATTTAGGTATTGGTGGTGGTATGTCGTTATGTAGTCTTCTTAAATTTTGAAGACTACCGACGCTAATTTCCTAAGTATAAAAAACAATTCCATGGACATCACCAACTACCGGGATGCTACGTCCAGGGATGCTAGGAACAACTCGACCAACTCGACAGTTTGCAGTTTGCACCTTACATCGATTCCGTCACACTGACGCTTAGGTACAGTGTGCAAACGAGAGTTCGCTATGACTTTATTAAAAATGTAACTAAATGTTTGTTAGGATTTACTTTACATTTGTTGGCGATCCCAGTGAGGTGCATTGGTCGAGGTGTAAGTAATTTTTTGAATATTTAATAAAGCTTGTTGGAATAATGACACTTGGCACTCGATTAGAGTCGTTGCTATCTTATATCCTCCTGATTGGCGAGATCTTATAAAAATATAGGTCATTACCAAGAAGACCAGTGGTGAAAGAGTGCTCTGCAGCAACTTGCTCGGTTCGGGAACCAACGTCTTATTGGTTACTGCCGACATAATAACTCTCTTTGATCGATGTCACGGTCGGGAGGGTAGGGTAGCCGGCAGACTCTGCCTTACGTCCTGGCCACAGGACAGCGATGCACCTATAAAATATATGGTATATGCAGGTCATGCTCACCTTGGTCCAGCTTCTTAAGTGGAAACCAGTTGGTGGCCAGGGAGCTGTTCTAAATCAGTGGCTTAAGTAGAGGAATTTCTAATATTACTCAGCCTTGTCATATTCGACGACAAGGCTGATGTCGAGATCTGTGTGCTCTATAGTTTAATGTGTGCCCTTGTGCACGTATAATTAACAACTTGTTCATAAAAAAAATATATTTATCTTGGTTTTTTGGAAATCAGGCAAAGCAGACTCTCTGTAAAGCCGTCTACAATAACATTCGATTGTTATTTATTTCGTTTATGTTATTTCTTCTTTCATTTATACACTTATTTACAAAACGATATTAAAAATATAAATAACTGCCTTTTGTACCTGGCTTCTACCTTAAGAATATAACGAGAGCTTCTTTACGTATTTGATGAAACTCTGCGCAGTAAGACCGTTTACGGACACGACCTCGTCGATTACCTCGTTAGCTAACTTTAAGTAATAAGACAATGAATTGTAATTATAGATATTGAAAATTTTGTCCTGTTCAGCTTTCACAAGGTTAACGTCACACGGAATGGTGACATCAACGACAAAATTAATTTTGGCACTTTTAAGATCTGAAGCGTATTTTCCTGGTGTCTATCCGTAAATATCTATGTTCCAGTCACCAGTGAAGATATTTTTTATTAGTTTTTATTGTCCAAATGTCAAGTAAATGGTTCAGTTTTTAAAAAAATGTTACACCCACTATTTAGTGTTCTATAAATGCATATAATATATAGGTGAAGGTCTAAAAACTCTAGTCCAAATATTTCAAATACATCTATAACACTCGCGAGTTCATTTATTAGAGCTGCAGGTCTAAAATTAAGATGGCCATTCAGTAAGATACATGAGCCTTCATGTTTATGATCTAGCCAATTTACACTTATTTCGAATTATATTACATTTCGTCCCTTCTTTGACAAATATTTCTATAAAAATATAATTTTTATATATACCTATTTTTATAATGTTTTAAGGTCATCTAAAGCTATAATATGTAATGTGTTAATTTTAATGTTTTAATATAAAGTCTGCAATGTTTTGATGTAATAGATTCATACCTGGATTTATGTTATTAGCTATTTCTTAGAATGAAAAATTTTTAGGTGTAGACATTTTTTGGTAATAATGGTATCGGTTCAATGGTTTGAATCCCGGGTCGGGCAACAAAAGAAAATTGGGTTTTTCCAATTTTCTAATAAAAAAAATGTTGCTCGGGATTGGAAATGTGCCCGGTTGGGGCGATAGGCTTGCCACCTATCACGTTGT
This sequence comes from Calephelis virginiensis, assembly GCA_002245475.1. Lineage (NCBI taxonomy): Eukaryota > Metazoa > Arthropoda > Insecta > Lepidoptera > Riodinidae > Calephelis > Calephelis virginiensis. The sequence continues at coordinate 209,392 of NJDC01005144.1, forward strand.
GGGACTTAGTGTCTTCGGCTAGGCGTGGGTGTCCTGGTTGTGCCTCTGCCTACCTCTTCGGGGATATGGGCGTGAAGATACTTTTTTTTATTGAATCAGGCGTTACTAATTTTTTAATGAGTGGAGTTTGTACTTATTTGAAAAACACAATATTCATCAACTCTAGTCATGTCCTTAAGACTAACGAATTGAAGACAATACTCGAATAATCAAAGGGCAAATAGGTCACTGCTAATTATAAATGTAATAAATGAAGGAATACTTAATTGCTGAAGACTCATACTTACGCCAAAGGTCAGCTTTTGTATTTAAATAGTTGTGTCTAATCATTTACACTGTTCCAAATAATTATTTCGTCGTTAAAGCCCTTACTGCTCACCTCGGGCCACGGCCTTAAACTCCATGAACTCCAAGTTGATACACGGATTTTTTCGATAGCGCGATTCAGTCGAAATCTATATATTAATACGAGAAGCAAAAACTTTGGACCTCTTTTTACGAAAGTTGCGCTGACGGAGGAGTACCTATGAAATTTGACACACTTATAGTTTATGTGCATTTATAGTAAGTGCAGAACGCTAATATTTCTGATGATAATGTTTATAAAGTGCATTAATTCAAAAAATAAAACATTACATGTGCTACCATGCATTTGTCACACACAAACAAATATACTGACGATAACGATAAAAGATTACAGATGGCGCACTAACTATTCAGGAAACAGAGTAGTTGGTCTTGAGAAATGAAGATGGCGTTCTTATCAACAAGATATTAAAATTTACTATGGCTCATTGGGCGACCACTACTGTTTTTTAATTCGTATTACGAGTACCAAAGCATAAAACTTACTTCGTGAATCTCTTTAAAACTCAAGACATAAGATGTTTTAAAAGACATACTAATTTGTTTTCGAAGAGTTGGCAAATTTTCACTTTCCGTTGAATCGTCAACCTGACGCTGGGGTGTTAAACCTCTAGCTCGAAACGTGTTATTTACATAATTTGTACCTCAAGAACGCCTAAGCCAATTTTCATGACACATAAATTTGTTTACATCATAACTGGTTTATTTATCCTATTAAAAACGCATCTAAAGTGTATAAAAGTCATCACAGTTAGCATTGTTTTTGGCTACACGTGGGTGCCCTAGTTATGCCTTTGCGTACCTCTTCGGGGATATGCGCGTGAAGATACTTTACTTTACTTCTAAAAATGATATTTAGAAACAAGATTCTTCACAAATCATTTGAATAAATCACATTGTGTTGCAACTCATAACCTTTATTTTGCTAAGTCAGAAAACAAACACACGGTTCCTCTGCTATGAGACAACCGACATTGATGTTATAGGTGCGCCATTATCCTGTGACCGGAGTGTTAGGACAAAATACCTATATGCGAGAGCCCCACTCTTTGACGAACACTGTCGTATCTAATGCTGACACGGTGCTAGATCCCTACTCGGGAAAGTTGCAGCACGGCACTAAATTGCTTTATATTTAAGTAGTTAAAAACATTTATATAGGTACCAGAAAAAAATAATATAAATACAAATACAAAAAGCGAGACATGTATGTAACAAACAGTAAAGTAAAAAACGACTTTCTTGGATTACTGCTGGCAGCATAACGTTAGTGCTTGCCACTTTCGGCAGTGGCAAGCACTAACATTATGCTGCCAGCAGTAATTCAACTTTAGAGATTACACTCATTTATGCAACAAGTTTTAGTTCAATGTTGGCAACGCATCATTAACAATGTACAAGTGTTTAGAGATGATATGTATTTATTGTAAGAAATTTGCCTACTTTTTTGCCTTACAATAACTTAATGAGTCTCTCTGATTTATACGATTAATATAAGGATAAGATATATTTAGTATAAGCCGTACTCTACAGCAGCGTTACATCAAGTCCCGAAATCCTGGGCAACGATTAATACATATTTTAAATAGTGGAAATTATTTTAATGTGAATTAGTAGATTTAAGATTTAAAACTTGCATTATATATTATTCATTTAAAAATAAATGTCCCTTAGCATATCGCAGCAACTAGACGCCATTTCGCAGAATCACAATTTTAGTCACGTGTGAAAAGTAAATTAACTTGCAATATCCCGTGCCGTGAACATTTCTACGGCCAATGAAATTTCTCTACGGATTGTTGGAATTTAATTTAATTTCAATTTGCTCGTAAGTGTATCTAATGTAGGTACGTACCACACCTACATAAGTATATAAGGTGCGTACATCGTACCGACGCATTGTATGAACAACTTGTAGCGTTTGTGGTTTGGAGGTTTAGGAGTGTGAACCCTCTCGTAGCTATATGTTTTGTGTTTGAACACAAATATGTGCAGCAATAACGAGCGAACCTATAGTTCAATCTGTATTACATCGGTGCTTAGTATTATTCTTGTTTAAAAGGTCCAGAAGCCAGTAAACTTACTAACGCTAGAAACTTATCACCTCATCGTCAGGTCGACAACGCCCCGGAAAACACTTTATTATAATTTGTGGGTATTCATCTAGCTTAACATAAAAATTTAGTCAGTACATGTTATAGGTATGTATACCTGTCACTGGGACAGCGTGTGTCACTGGACAGTGGACTTATTAAACATAAATCTCCAACTTCATAACTTAGATGTATTTTATATTTAAAAAAAACTACAAATTGGTGTAAGTACAAAAACGACAAATAAAACTGAAACTTGGGACTTTTATCACTCCATGCCATGAACTAGGTAGTTTGTATAAATATCTAACACTCTAGAAAATAATAGCGCGTCGCTATCTTACGGTCCGTGACTTCAAGGCCTAAATGCATAGTGTGGATATACATTAATACTATGATTGCACAATTATGTAAGGCGGTAGCACCATTTAGGGTTAGCTACTGCCTACTACACACTAGTAGTTTGTGCTCGACCTTTGTTGAGGGCAGTCGAATTCTCCTTATGATGCTTCGGTTGCGAAGCGTAACGTACTTTGAGTTATTAGTAGTATGTGTATTGCTGCTGCTAATAAACCAGTTTAATGGTGTGTTTGTTGTGTGGAGCTGGATATATTTGGGGTCTTTGACTCCTTGTTAGTCCAATTCGTTCATAGCACTCTGTCTTTCCTGTTTTGTCTCGCTGCAATACGTATACATTTTCACTATGAATGATATGGTATACTTAGTAGCTTTGTAGAAAAGTAAAAATCGAAGAATATATTTTTCACCTGATGCCCATGTGACGTTAGCGAAACGGTCATGTCGTATTTTTTGACTATGTTGTAAAATTAGTTCTATTCTATCTACTAGCTAGTAGAATTGTAGCGTTGCTTTCCCCGGATTGATAGGTTACAGTAGATAGGGTTAAACTTAATGGTACTTAAAAATCATTCTTAATAATTAATCAAGCTTGCAATAAATATAAATATGTTAACTCGATTAACATTTTTTACAATCAACAAATATTTATCAAACATAAATACCTAATTTCTATAAATGTTTAACTGCGTTTATGTTAAACACGTTTTACGTGCCACCACAGTGTGGTAGAACATGTTTGTATGTTTAAATGTTTTTAGCAATGTCTCAATGCGCATAAATATTTTTAATTCAATTTCGTTGAATTAAAACATTTTAGTAAAAATTAGCTCATATTTCTGTTCTTCCTGATTCATTCTCAACAATAAACAAAACTACTAGATTACCCTTTTTTTTTAAATTGAATGTAACCCCAATGTAAGCAAATTATATGCTTGTGTTGTGGGTGTTACACATAGGGTCTAACACATAGAAATACTTAAATAGATACCAGAATAAATTTAATAAACACCCAGACCCGTAAATGCAGACATCTAAATGTTCATCACACAAATGTCTGCCCCCGTCGGGAATCGAACCTGAGCCTCGCGGTAAGTAGATGTAGTTAGGCGTGTACGCTAGCCACTCGACCAACGAGGCGGTTAAACCCTGGCACGAGTGTAAGTTGTCAAAAGCGTGATATGTACACGAGATTATCTTCCGTACCTGTCTATATTTTGTGACTGAAGCCCTGAACAAGCATCAACTACAGGTTTATAATTATGTAATGATTATAATCATTACTCGTCTGATAATCAAAAACGGAAGCCAAGTAAATCTCTTTGAGATATAACTTTCTTAAATTATTAAAACTTATGACACAAGTAATCAAACTAAATACCTACTTGTTACGCTTCCTCCACATTGGCTACCATATTTTTAAAATTAAGATTTAAATCAAAGAGCAATCATTATAATACAGAGCCGGACCTTTACCACAGAAAAGTCATAGAGAGAAAAGGTTAAAATGATCATATCGAGAGCATTGTTATAAATACAAAATAGTTTAACTGCATTTGCACATTACTTACCAATTGTAACCCTTCTGTTCTTGAGTTATTTAGCAGCAGGACAGCGGCTTGTTGTTTATGTAATATACTTGTTGTTGTAGGAGAGAAATCGTCTGCTTGCCTCGCGGCTCACCGTTATCTTAGGCAGCAAACACAACGACACTAACCTCCCCGTTGTATTGCGTGCTTTTGCAGCAGGATTGTTTCTATGCACTGCAAAATACGTGGAATATAATGTGGTCACACCATAACACCGGCAATTTTTTTTTTATAGAAGAGGAGGCAAACGAGCAAGTGGGTCGCCTGATGGAAAGTGATCTCCTCCGTCCACGGACATCCGCAACACCAGGAGTATCACAGATGCGTTGCCGACCTTTAAGGAATGAGTACGCTCTTTTCTTGAAGGTTCCTATGTCATAATCGTTTGGGAATACCGCCCTCGGTAACTGATTCCACAAAGGTATTATACGGGGTAAAAAATGTCT